>JAODUE010056441.1:0-17230 GCA_027564755.1 Amblyopsis hoosieri | reverse complement strand
TATTTTAAAGCTACCCGGTTCTTGACATTTTGTTTTCGGTTCCAACTTGGAACCGAGTTTCGGTGCCCAACCCTATTGGAGAGGGACCTACAGTACAACTAATATTTCGGGCTTGTACACATTTGTCATACCCTGAGAGATAATGGATATCCCACACACACAGACAGAGAAAGAAAGAGTAGGGATGGTGTGAGAGAGAGAGAGAGACACCACATTATCAATAAACTGAAATAAAAATATATTTACTATTGGAAAGAAAATACAAATAACCCAATCAAACTCAAATGCCATGTGTCACTCAATAGAGAGTACGCACTTGTAAGTCTATGGCATTGAAGTGACATAGGCTGCTATTCGAATATTAACGAGCTTTCACCAGCATGACGATACCTTTAAATGCCACCTGTCTATTCACATGTCGGGCTCAAGCCCTCATTGGCTTAGAGACATAGCTGCTTTATCGAGGCCACCGTACCTCCTTTCTCCCCTTAAGAGATTAAATGCCTTCTCTGGCTTGGTCCATTGATCATCCTGCTCCACACTAAATAATCGGGCCGAGGCCAATTCTGATTAAATCAATGGGGACAACCCTGATTACTGCGCTACACAGATTTGCATTAAACCCATGTCATCAAATGATCTGCTTTGGCCAATATTTATGAGCATAGTTCACACTGAATTTTGTAGAAATAACTCTGACAGAGCACTTTACATTGCAATAACATAATTTACAGATACTGTACAATAAGCCATGTACTAGCCAAAAATAAAACAGAGGTAGTCTACGGAAATGTACACTGTAAAAAGAATTCTACATTTCAATTAATCTTGGTTTCAATGACTATTCCATATCAATATAGTTTGTTTACTGTATTTAAATGACCAACATTTTAAAGGTTTTAGACCTGCAATCTATCTCATACATTTTCCACAACATACCTACTTCTAAAACATGTATATGTAAAGTGAATCTAAGACTTTATGCAACTGGATGTCATACTAGTGTATCAGAATCTCAGACCAAAACTTAATTATTTGTGAGCCACACACATAAAATATGTAGTAGTTATCAATGTTAATGTTTAAAAGACCATGTGGAGCACCTTCAAGTATGTAGGTCTATAGGAACATCATTTATTTAATGTATTTTACTGAAAAAGGATTCAGGCAAAAATTGAACTTAAAAGTTACATCGGAAAATGTATTTTTACAGTTGGCAAATCAACTGGACACAAACCGGAAAGACTGCAAACACAACGTTAACTTCTCAGAAAAGCTGAGCCTGTCCCGCTTGTCGCACTTTGTGTAAATGGACAATGATTTGTTGTGTTCCTGGGGCCGTTGTCAAGGCGTGCGTTAGGTTGATGTTACGACTGGAATCTAGTTCCTTTACAAGACAAGCTTGTTCTGTTGCAGACGCACTCTCAAGGTATGTGCACGTGTTTTTTTTTTACATGCGTGTGTGTTGCTGCATGCAGTGTTGTGTCCGTGTGTGTGTGTGTGTGTGTGTGTGTCCGTGTGTGTGTGTGTGTGTGTATATATATAGTAAGGTCATGAGAGGCTGTCAGCATGGGGCAGGCTGTGGCTATGCAGGAAACTAAATAAAACAGAAGTTTTAGCTTGGGCTACATTTTCCCTCATGCCAGTCCAAACACAGCAGAAGAATTATTCGGTATTACCGGGTCCCGCAGGAGAAACAGAACTATAACCAAAACCTCTATGAGGTTAATGTTGTCCAGTTAAGGTGCTTGTTTGTTCCTTTTCCTCCCTCCAGTGTGGCTTCTTTCAGCTTTTCTTCTCCGCCCCACTCCAATTAGGTGGTATAAGCGCCTACACCTGTCCAAGGAGTGGTGCAGTTTGGGTATTGTAGTGCCTGCCCCAGTGGCCATTTTGTGCTGTGGCAGCTGGTCCTGGAAGGGAACGTGGCGCCAATCTACCTGTCCCATGACTACCTGTCCCCTGAAGATGCCACTCTCACATACATACATACATACATACATACATACATATATATATATATATCACTTCTTGTTAAAGAGCAGCCAGCCAGGAAACCCCACCTAATTTCAGGACGTGTTAACAGATTGGCAACCAACAAAGGTACGCCAAACCCAGGATTATATATGAATAGTCATTAGCTTTGTTTACATGGATCAAGCCCAACCCAAACGAAAATGCTCCACATAAACACCTCAACCAGGAGCGATTTAAATGTCATTCCGAAGCAGAGGGATAACCCCTTCCATAACCCCATTGAAAGAAGAATTCTACCATGTTGTCGTCATGCCGGTAGCGTGTTCTGCAGAGCCACTGTACTGTACATAGTCTGGACAAAACAAATGTGACCCGCGCATAGGTGAAAGGGAGTAAAGTATGATGACTTTGTCGGGAGCCGTAGGCCAAATCGCTCCTCCAGTCACACAAATAGCTTCACTCTCCCGACAAGCCTACAACTACTAGATGCTAGCCAGTTTAAGCCTTTTCGCTTGCCGGACTGCAGCACATAGTATAACACAAGGCTCTCGAGTTGCGATGCGACGAAATATAGTGGAAAATATATTGCATATATGGTGTGTTGTGTTATAAAATACAAAAACACACAAGCCGTGTGAATAGCGATTAGCTTAAAAAGGACAGCGGTGGTGTGGAAGACCCCCAACAAACCTAAGGTCTGGTGTAGCGCTACGATCCGACAGAACTTTCAGCAGTATCTCAAACACAACAAGAAACATACATTTCCCCATGCCGCCTTTCTGTCAGCCAGGAAAAAAACAAAAAAGACACTCCATCTTGACTACATATATTTGTAAGACAGTAATAATTACTGCCTTGTCGACAGAAGATGTTAAGATGTTTTTGCCCTGGATTTCTGTTAACAATTCGCAGATGAGTAATCACAAGCAATCATTTCATTCTAAAGTCTCATATTATACTGTATTATAAAGTATTGAAGCGCGACACTATCTAATCGTATAAAATCAAGAAGTTTGTTTTTGTCACCATACCTGGTAACATTGGAGTGAAAAAAAGTGAATTCAGCATGCCTTCAGCTAAATTAAGCATTAGCATTTTACCCTTTGAAATGAAATACCTACCCAGGTTAACAGCTCGGGAAATAGTTAAGAGCTCACTGTATCAGTATTATCAGTAATATTTCACTTTTGTGATTAAGTAATATTGTTGCCTTGAATAAGTTGTGGATAAGTTGTCTTCAGTACAACTTAAGAAATACAACATTTTACTTCATCTGAACATGGGTTTGCAACCAAGTAACTTAGGCTAAAGTTAGAATGATTAACTAGATTGTTTAAAGTGCATTTATATTCCCTTTTCTAATTCCTTTCTACCAGTTCAATTTCCTTTAAAATGCTCTATGCAATAGTATAGGTGTTAAAGTGCCCAGCACTGAAGGTGAACATGTAAACATAAACACAATTAATTGTTTTCCTTCATTTCCAAAGGTGTGATTTTGGGAGGGATAAACAAAAGATGACCTGTGTAGGTGTTGCAGAACATCTGAGTTAAAATACAAGCTTGTGTGGGAAACTGTTAAATTTGAAGACTCAAAGTGTCAAAGAGGAAACTGCATTGCTAAATCTCACGCTACAAAAATACCTCAAGCAAGACAGCTTCTGATGGCATGCGATAAAATCTAATACAATGTACAGTACTGTATTTAAAGGGCAACAACCACTCATTTTCAGTTGTTGTTGCCCACTGTTCCATCTATTGCATCTTAACCATCATGGAACGATTAGAATCCTCTCTTTGTGGTTCCGTCTCACAGATCCTACCAATGCTTTTTTGCACAATTTATTTTAGGGACAATTTTGCTTAACCTGGTGTTGACTTAAATATAATTTAGCAAGATATAGGGCTGGACGATATATCGGTATATAAACTGGTATATTGGAATTCTTTCAAAAGAGATATAAAATTAGACAATATCTTTTATATCGATATAGTTATATTATGCGTTTATTAATTACTTTTTCGATTTGTTTGTATCTCCCTCCATGCCTGCACTTGGCCTGAGGAGTGGAGTCAGGAGCGAGTGATTTAGTGCGTTCAGTGTCAAAGGGGCGGAGACACCAGAGAAAGCTTAATGTCGCTAAAAATAAAAAATGTCACATTTCCATCAGGTTTCCTGTTTTTTTTCTATGCCTGAAGATTTAGCCCACTTTATAGAAAATACCGATATATATTGTATATCGGTATTCAACCTAAATATATATCGGGATATTATATTTGGTCCATATCGCCCAGCCCTAATGAATAGTGAAGGGGTTGTGCTTTTTGGGCTGGCCTGCCCTATGAGACTAATGTAATTAACGGCTAGGCCTACATAAATAAACTGACTTGAATATAGTATACAGTTCTGAGACAACATTGTTATACAGTATACAGTATACTGTATACAGTAAAATGCATTATGCAATAATGCATATTCAAAAAATACTGTATACATACAGTATATTTTGTGTACTGTACAGTATATCGTGAGAGAATCTTAAAGTTTCTTGAGTAAAGCTGCTTAATATCGTACAGCATAGAGGTCTTCATGTGTCCTCCAAGACAGCAGCAGGTTCAGTGGCGTCAGTGAGCGATACTATTGCCAGCGCCCCAGAAAATGTATAGGCAACTTACTTATACTTTTACTTGCTTGCAAGTCTGACCATGGTCCATGATAGGAATTACAAATTGAAACATCGAATAGGTCCAGCCTTGGCTTCCATTGGTAAATCTTATTATTTTTATATTATTAACTAAAATCTTACAGAAATAAACATGCTTTTTTAAATCATTTGATGGCAGTGTGAGTGGGGGAACCTGTGCGTTCCTCAGCCAAATTTTCTGCACTATTCCTTTACTATTGATAGTAACATGGCATCACCTGTTGCGACACAATTTTAAGTTTATTCTTTCGGTACTCAACGGGCCTTTTGGACCCGAACGGGTATGGCTCTGATTAAAAAAAAAAAACACAGTACTTTTCTGGTACGGGTCTGTTTGTTGTCGGGTCTGTTCGGAAAAGATCTCAATTTATGGGTTTTTAATTCATGCAAATTGGGTTGGGTGAAAAACTATTTAGTTAATTTAGCTAAATATCCTGTACAGTGTCTCTGCTCAGGTAGAGGGAATATAGCTATCATGCTTTGTCAAACTATTAACCAGCTAAATCCCGATCAAAGCATTTAAGTATTCAATCACCAGAAATCTAAATTATCACTAACATGGCATACTGATAATTAGAATTAATAGATATGAATCAAGCATATCTACAAAATGTAATTAGTATGCTGTTCCAATTTGGGGCATTGAATATCAAGATTAGATTATAAAAAGCAAAATGAGGCTCATCATTTGCAAACCACCATTAATAACATGAAGAGAAGAGCAGCCATGCATGTAATCTCTTTATCCAGTCATAAGTCCCAGAAAATTTGCTGAAGGCGGTAGAGCAGGTGAAACACGACATATTAATTACACTGGTGTACTTAACACCTCCCCAACTGTTGGCAGCTCAAGCTCAAGAGTTAACTGTCAAAAACACAGATATGCACACCAGTGTATCAGCGCCCTGCAACGGGACCCACTCTCGGATACACCGTTTCATTTCCAATGAATATAAAGTCAAGTGAAGCCTATGTGAAATTCCCAGCTCCCTTCTCAAAGGGCTTCAAAGAACAGTGGAAAACACTACAGAGAAAATAGCTGAAAATAAACGTGCATATAGGTACCAATGGACAGTGCCATTACATTACAGCCATTACATTACACATAGATGGTAGACTACTAGCCTAGATGAAGGCAATAAAATACAGCCTCCAGTTAGCTGTAAGTCACCCTGGCTCTAAAACAAGCAGCAGTATTTCCACCCTAAGTGCAACGTTGAAATGAGGCAGAAGAAAGCCATCGCACAACGTCCTCTCTTGGTGGACATTTACTGTGAAACGGCATAAACATTTAAAATGCGTTGCCAATGTACTGGATTAAAGCGCTGAACCAAACAAAGGCACAGTGCAAAAGCTGCACTGAATGCTCAGCAGCAAGTGGCGAAGGCAGAGATCTTTCTTCGCTGTTTGTCATTTTTTAATGAGACGTCAGGTGAAAATGTCGCCAAAATATATAGTCCCTGCTTAGTCTCACACACACACACACACACACACACACACACACACACACACACACACTTGGTAACAGCCACAAATCAGTTTCCACATCAAAATAGTCCGTATTTTGTGAAGTATCTGCATCATTCAATCACCCTAATTGTCTAATCTGTCTCTGAAGATTGTATGCAGTGCTTTGCTTTTAATGATAAAGACAAAAGACAGAAGCCAGACACACTTCTAAAATGCGACTCATGCTCGGCGCTCTGCTATTCATTTCCACGTGTATTCGTTTTAATTGGAACATTATCATATGGAGCATCTGAGGACACTAAAGACACAAATGTACTAGTTTAGAGTATTATGTCTGCATTGCTGTGGGTGAATGGGGTCACAATTACTGTGGAAAGCCTAGTGCTGGCATTAATTGCCTAACGTCACAGTTTGTATTAAAGCTGAAACAGCAGGGAGTAACATAGTAAGAGAGTAACAGACGATAATGGTATATGCTACAGTAACAGACGATAATGGTATAAACTACAGTAACAGAGGGTAAAGGTATAAACTACAGTAACAGAAGGTAAAGGTATAATATACAGTAACAGAAGGTAAAGGTATAAACTACAGTAACAGAGGGTAAAGGTATAAACTACAGTAACAGAAGGTAAAGGTATAAGATACAGTAACAGAAGGTAAAGGTATAAACTACAGTAACAGAGGGTAAAGGTATAAGCTACAGTAACAGAGGGTAAAGGTATAAACTACCGTAACAGAGGGTAAAGGTATAAACTACAGTAACAGAGGGTAAATGTATAAACTACAGTAACAGAAGGTAAAGGTACAAACTACAGTAACAGAGGGTAAAGGTATAAACTACAGTAACAGAAGGTAAAGGTATAAACTACAGTAACAGAGGGTAAATGTATAAACTACAGTAACAGAAGGTAAAGGTATAAACTACAGTAACAGAGGGTAAAGGTATAAACTACAATAACAGAGGGTAAAGGTATAAGATACAGTAACAGAGGGTAAAGGTATAAACTACAGTAACAGAAGGTAAAGGTATAAGATGCAGTAACAGAAGGTAAAGGTATAAGATACAGTAACAGAGGGTAAAGGTATAAACTACAGTAACAGAAGGTAAAGGTATAAGATACAGCTACCATGAGAAGCGGGAACACCACATCGTACTGTACAGTTAGTAGGCTAGTAGGGAAAAACTATTCACTCCAACTATTCACACAACTATCCATGGTATATTTGCATAGTTAGTGTTTGGCCTCCAATCATCCCTCGGTTGCTCCCAAGAGCTACTTCCAGCAAAAGCTGAATCACTTACAGAATAATATTATACCTCAAACTTTTCCTTTGTTATAATCTCACTTGTGGGTAGGCTACTACTTGTCTTGTTGGTTCAACTGATAAAACACAAAACCGCTTTTCACACCCCTCCCCCCCCTTGTGGAAACATTTCTTTTAATTATGATTAGTATGCCCGTCTTGCCCAGCCATGTGCGTCTACGCAGATATGACCGGTAATGGAACTTTAGACTGTCTTCCTAATTGCTGGCATCCATTTATAGAACCTATAAGCCAACATGATATCCCTTGACCGGCTGTCGGTTAGCGGCAGGTACAGTAAACATGAGACCGTAAGGGCTTACACCACAGCTCTTTGAAAGTAATTACGATGCAGTGATAGTTGATCTCTTTCCTGCCTCTCCATTACAGAGTATTCAACATGTAATCCAGATAAATCCACCTAGCAAATCATTTTCATTTTGCTCATACATCTGATTTGGTGTGATTTAATATAGCCCAAAGAGAGCTGGACAGTGTTCTCGCTGTATTACTGAGCATTGGTGTGCATTGCAATAAACATAATCAGGAAATGGCTAACACTGCGATTTTAATGTTTACCATTGCTATGCGGCAGTGTAAAATTAAAATCGCACTCAGTGCAGTTGCAATAAGATAAATGTGTAAAGCTAAAGGTGCAGTCCCATCACCTTTGAATTAATGGTTATATTGTGATTAAATAGGCACGAACAGTGCCCAAAACACCGATACTATAGGTGTTGAAGAGTGGCAACTAGATTTATCCACCACAAATCACCACAGAGGCGCATATATGCATAACAGCAGAGTGTGATCTGCTTTTTGCAGACACAGAGTCACAGATCACCGGGAAGCTGTGAAGCTGTACTGTGCATCCCTGGACTCAGCTCTGCTGGCATTACAGTATATGGTACGTCGTAAATAAGACAAGCAAGCACCCGCACACGCGGGCAGAAACAAATAGACTGCAACATGCACAGCCTAAGAACTATTAGCATCTAATCAATAGCATGTTCTGTTACCAAAAAAAACCTACAATATACTAGACGTGCGCGCACACACACAAACAGAAAAACATACACAAGAAGACGCACAACACACACACACACACACACACACACACACACGTGTGAAAACAGATGCAGACCCACACACAAACACAGACATGCACAGGCGGAAGGCGAGAATTGGTTCATTGTCTCTCTACTTCCTGGGTATGAGGCGGATGGAGAGCAGAGATTTGTAGTGAATCAGCCTTCACTCTGACACTCCAATCAGAAAATCACAGAGGAGCCGAGGGGTCGGGGGGGCGGGGGGGGGGGGTGCGGACACTAAAGAGCATGTAGGAAACCCGTCGTTCATTCTGTACAGAGTTAGCGGTCGCTCTCCACAGGTAAAAGGCATAATAGGTATTAGTTGTGAGCAATAAAAACGATACAGATATGTACCCCCATAAATAGACACTTCATCAAAAGCAAATAGTTCAGTCCTTTCACTTGAAAGCATTCCGCCAGGTAAGCGCACTACAAATATGCAAAGACAGCCTATCATATCTACAGATAACGGAGAGTGACACGCGAGTGACACGCGAACAGCCAATAAGATGTACTGGTATTTTGCACCATCAACATGTGACACAACAGCATAGAAAAGTGAGATAATAAGTGCAGATGCTGAGATGTTGACAAAAAAATAAAAACGATAAGCCCGTATAGCAGGTATTTTAAGAATATACATAGTATACAACAAACATATTTTTAGCCGCTTTCACCCTTTGGAGTAGCTAACACAGTCAGTCACTTGTGTGAGAGTGTTTTTATGTTTTTCATTGATTAAAATTAACTATGTTTAGTGGTGTGATCCATACGGAACCCCCCAACCTCACTTCTGCATGCATGTATGTCAACCCTGGATTAATTGCAGTTTAACCATCATAGCGTGAATAAAATGTTTTACTGCCTCTGCTTATTCTCCATTACTGAGAGAAACTAATGAAAACATTACACGTTTGGTATTTCTGTTTTTAAAAATGAAGATCAACTTACCATAAGTACACGGACCCCTTAATCACAACCTCTGGTTTTAATAAAGAACATCCACCTTGTCCACCTCCTGGTTGAAGCCAGGCTGCTGTCGTTAAAAAGGTGGAGTCAGGGATTCTGGAGAAGGACTGTTGATATTTCTACTAGATCAAAACTAAAACACCTCTCCCTTCAATGCCCATTCACATTGGATACAGCACAGTCATGTCAATGTTGGGAGGATACCAGGATAGCACTGTACAAAATAATTGGCGGGGAGAAATTAACCAAAAGTGAGCATTGGTGATCACTTTACATGTACACAGTAAGTTAGTGTATTTGAAAATCTTGCTGTATTTTTGTGGATATTACTTTACAGAACGCAAATTAAAAATACATGTTTGATAGCCTATTTGTGGAATTTTGTGAGATACTTTAATTTTAAATTAAGAGATATTTGTGGATATGTTTTTCAACAGATGTCGGCGATACTAATCGGACATAATTCCATCAATGTGCAAAACATTATTCACTTTTATAAATGGATCCACAAATATGCAATACCCTTTTTCAAATTGCTCTGTATTTTCTGGTGGATATGCTTTTATTCAACACAATATTAAAGTACATGTTTGTGGATAGAAACATGTTTGTATCATGACACACATTTGTGGATCGTCTTCTATGGGTTACAAATAATAGAGTTGAGTAAAAATGTCCATAGACTAAGATGAAAAAATGTCCCATCTCTACTGCCTCCCTTCCAACAGTAATAGTCTGGGTGTTTAAACATACACGGTTGTGGCTGTTGTAAAAGTTCCCCGTTTTAATAAGATTTCCAGCAGGTAAGGGTTTGTTTTGAATACTCAATTTACTGCTTCAACAACAAGAGGAGCTGTTAATTAAAAATTGATTAAGCATTATTCCCCAGTCAGCTGTCAAAGGCACATGGAATGTTCCACTGAAGCACTGAAGGTTTATGCCCCTTACATACTGGATGCGTAGTCATGTACCGTTTGACAGGAATTTCATTTATTTCCTATGGAGCGCAGCGTAGAGCTTGCAATACTGCGTTGCGTATGCAGGTGCGCCAGGTGAAAGGCTACGCAGACTCTACAGGCTGGTTCACTGGACACATGCCTGATAGTTTAAAGGCTGCATGGAGGCGCATGGCCCTCAAATTAGTGTGGTAGGGACCGAATGAGGTTCAGAGCAGTGGGACCAGGGGTGTCGCAGTTTCTACTGCGACACCCCTGAAAGAATTTGAAAAAAAAACGCATGCATAAACGTGACCTGGCTGTACCTAAAATATAGATGTGTGGCTCAGTTTATTGGAGAAAATTGTACTCCTACTATATTAATAATCACATTTCCCCTGGAGCAACGTCAGTTTCATTCAGGTTTCGTCACATTAGCTTACTAGGACCGGCCATTAGGGCTGGCCCCAAATATTCGATTATTCAGGTATTCGTTCGTTATGTATGTATTCGATTTAAATATTGGGATTCGAGTATTCGTTTTTTTACATTATGCATGCAGTTTTCCCATTAATCCCTACTGTCTCCATATAAACCCACATGTTGAAATGTAATTGCCTGCCCTACACCGTGTCATCAACACAATTGATTGCAATTCGCTCTGTTTGTAAGAAGGGAGTGAGGCTATTCATTCAACACACTCTTATTGGGTAATACAGGAGGTATATGCTATTTGACAGCTCTGACTGGCTCAAGTGACGTGTCAATCAAAGTGGCCATTTTAAGCGCATGGCTATGTTTACACGTGTGCTCACTGAACCTAGAAATTGAAGATTACTTATGTTATACTTCTTAATTATAGTTGGCTGTTTTTAATGGTGTTTTAAAAAAAAAGAATTTGAATCCTCATTCGGAAATACCAGCAGGTATTCGAAACCTGTAAAATGGTATTCGGGACAGCCCTACCAGTCATGGGACCTGATAGCATCACCATGGACACCAACTGTATGAATGTTGCGATAAAAACTATGCAGCGTAGGGAAAATACGCATCCAGTATGTAAGGGGTGTTACACTACGTTATTCTGCTACACTGACTCATGTCAATTTAAACCAAAAAGAAATCACTTAAAAATATCAAAGCAAAATAACTAATTTGTCTAAGTATTTATATTAACATAATGTAATTCAATCAATGTGGTAAAATGATTCAGCTTTCAATTAAACCAGCTAAATAATTATTTTCACATTACACAGGTAATAGGCCTTGGCTAATACCTGCATCTAATCCTGGCATTAAATCAGTTTTGTCTAGCCCTGTAAAAAACACGCATGCCAACACACACACACGTGTTAGTGCTTAATTCCCTAAAGTCTACAGGCCTAATTAGAAAGAAAAGGTCCCTCCTAACAAGGGACATCGAGATGCTGCTTCAGCACTCACTGTTTCAACTATTGATCAAAAAGTCTTCGCTCCTCGCAAGATAATAAGCATAAATGTAGAACAGGGACTTCATGCTTGGCTGAATATTTCAGGTCCAAATTGGGCCAGCTCACCTATCTTTTTCAAGGACAGTTCTGCAACTCTTAAATAGATGCAATTTAGAGATACACTGTAAAAAATGCTTTTTTTTTTGTTTTGTTTTGTTATAATATAAAGCAGTAGCTTAGTCTGTAGATTCAGTTATTTCATAAAAATGTTACCTTCCAGGAAGGACGTCCATGGTATTTCCATATGGAATGGAATGCTCAGTTTAATGAAATGACAACACTTACAAACATCGTCTTAACTAGAAATATTATGGGTCGAAGGTGCGTACACACGCACAGTCTGAAGCTCTACAGGGGTGTGAACTGACCTCTACAAAGGGATCCCTGTTTCAGAAATCTCCATTGCAGTGTTAATGTTAGCTACACTGCTACGATGAGCGGCTCTGTTGCTTGTAATTAACACCCAACAGCACACAGAAGCCCAGACATTTAGCTTAAACACTTTCCTCTGTTTCCATCAGACAGGAAACGCACACATAAACTCACGCGTGCACACACACACACACACACACACACGCCAACCTATAAAATGCACACACACGACACACCAATCTATAAAACACAAATATACGCACGCAAAAACCGGTCTACAGTACAAACACACAGAAATACACAGACACACACGCATGCAACACGCACAAGCCCAAAGTTCTGTTGCAGTGTGTTTTCCCACTAATGCGTGTGGGAAGCTGAACTGAGACATTCTGTGCTGAGCGACCAATTAGAGAGAAGACACGGAGGCCGGGACGCAGTACAGGCCTCCGAAATCCCAACAGATCCACAGCGGCGCTATATTATACCATGCAGAAAGAAACACACCATACCATGGAAAAGATAGGGCTCTATTGCTGCAAACCATGCCATATGTGGAAAATATACAGCTCCATTACTGTAGAAAGCGATAACTAGAATAAAAAATGTAGTTGAAAATGTATTCCAAAGGTGGTTCAGGGGTAAAAGAAAAGGTTTTAATCCATTGTAGGGTATGCTTTTAGCAGGATTTATTAATACACCATGCAACAATTCCCCTACAACCCATACATTAGTTCAGAAAAACTAAAAACTAGGTTTAGTTTGCCTGATGCTAAAAGTTAGTTTTATGCCGAATTGAAGTCTGCAAAAACTCTCTTTCTACCCATTTAAATAAATGCCACATTGGCTGTTGACACCAGCTGCAGTTTTACAGTGATGATTCCGTCTACTGCTAGTCAAGTCATTCAATTTGCACTTGTGATCATTTTCATACCATGGTGTCCAAGTGTGAAATAAAAATAGTAGTAGCGGCACACAGGAGAGTTTAAGCTCTTCTCCTGGCCCACGTTGTCCCCACACACACACACACACACACAAACAGTTCGGTTTTGAAGAGATTGTGATTTTATTGACGATGCCGGTGTCACCAGCCAAACTGGTTTGATGACCACACTGTCCAGTCGAGTCCGTCTCGGCTACCCTGACAGAGGGATGCCAATTATGGAGAGCGTATTGACTTCCCTGCGGCTTCACCCCACACATCCTCACCCACAGGCAGCGCACCCCCCTCGGCTTCATAGCGCTAAACCCAATCTGAGCCATGCCCAATTATTTCACTTCTCTAGGTTGCCATAGCTACAGCCTGCCTCCTAGCCTGTGCTTTGGTACGGATGATACTCTGTGCGTGAGCATGCATGCGCGTCCGCGCGGGCACCCTCGTGTGTGTGCGTGCGTGTGTGCGTGCATGTGTACGTGCGTGCGTGTGGATTGACTTCTCTAACCCTTACCAGATGGGGTCTTCACACTTCATATCTGTCACCCTCACCCACGCGCACACACGCACGCACACACACACACACAGGTGTAATCCACTGAGGCGGGTGTCGTACCAGACGGTATGCTAACTGTGACCCAGCAGAGCGTTTCTGTTCAGCCAAGGCCCTACGACTCTCTCAGTTAACATGGACAATCGCTCCTTTAAAA
Organism: Amblyopsis hoosieri; assembly: GCA_027564755.1. NCBI lineage: Eukaryota > Metazoa > Chordata > Actinopteri > Percopsiformes > Amblyopsidae > Amblyopsis > Amblyopsis hoosieri. The sequence goes on along the minus strand of JAODUE010056441.1, from coordinate 3,275 downwards.
CCCTGTAAGACCCGAGGAGATAAATATACGTCACTTAGCTCTCCAATATACACATTTACAAATGTTTCTTTAAAACAATAGACATTTACTATCAATGGCAAGACAATATAACCTATTTGCTATGTAAATGTAGTCTTAAAAATGTAAAGACAAATTTGCAAATGTTTTTTGGAGCGCTAAGTGATGTTTTCTTTGGACTAAAATGGGTCTTCCAGGGTTAAGGACGAGTCTGTGCACATTACACGTATATTCAAGGATATAATCTCAATTCAGAAAATGCAGCGTTCCAAATAAATACATCATATATTGTATTATAACTTGTGGCTCCTCCCCACATGCCATGCTGCAAATTGAAACTGACCAATTTGCTCTTTCAGATAAGACATGTGTTTCACGGTTATATAAGTCTGTAAGCCCTGTGAACCCCCTGTGCTGAGGCCGGCAGTAGCCATCCCAAACACGCTTGGTGTGTTGTTGCCTGTGTCAAGCGTGGCGCATTTAAAGCGTAGTTTTTATGAACTAGCTCATTAACTTAAAAGAAGTCGCCTGGTATGAAAGAAAGAAAACAAAATGCCATGGGAAATCTGTTTCACTGTTGTGCTGTGAAGCACAGCGATAAATGTCAACAACAACAGGATGTCATGTCTTTTTTAACTTTTTTTCTTAACTAGACTACAGTTAGCCTAGGCAGACTGACAAGACGGGAATTGAGCCCACGCCCTTTCAGCTAAAAGTCGACCACCCTAACCATTTAAAAAACATGCCCCCTCAACACGCACACACATTAATTATTATAAAAAAAATATATATATATATATTGTACGCCACTAATCAACGCGTCCAGACGCGTCAACCTGTCCAGAACCCTGCCCCCCACCCCATACAACTGCCTGCCTCCGTTTGAAGAATAAGGTGGCTACAATAAAATGTTAGCCTACAGTTAGCACGTCTGCTGGCTCGCGGGCTAAGCACACTTTCAGGAGATAAAACGACATGTAGCGGCCGCTATCTTTTACCAAAACGACATGATGTCAATACACACACAGTGACATCTCCATTTACACACTGTGCGATATTACCCACCACTCCCCCGATAGCTTGGCTGGACCCACCGAGCCTGGCCGGGCTGGCACGGACCAATCACAGCCCCTCCGGACACATCAGGTGCTGGTCGGGGAGTGGGGGGGGGGGGTTGCTGATTTAGAAATCAGACTCCAGATTTCTTTTCAGCGGATTACGGAGTGTGAGTACCGCGAGCTGAGTGTGTGAGAGAGAGAGAGAGAGAGAGAGAGAGAGAGAGAGAGAGAGACCAAGTAAGAAGGAAGGATGAGAGAGAGAGTGGGGGGTCCCCCCAGAGATTCTCTCAGCCTTCTGCTGCTTCTGTAAACAGGGCAGGAGACCAGGAGCTGACCGAGATGAATCTATGTGTGTGTGCGTGTGTGTGCGTGCATACAGTACAGTGTTAATCCGTGTGTGTCTGTAAGGGTACGCCTGTCGACCCGCCGCGCTACGAGTCACCTTGCAGGCACAGCAAAAAGTCTGTGTGCGCGCGTGTGTGTGTGTGTGTGTGTGTGTGTGCGTGCGCTCTGACAGGTAAGTGACAAGACGGATGTAAACACTTGGGGATCAACATATCTGTACAATTCCCACCATCTGCCAGCCCGCGCACGCACGCACGCACGCACTCTCTCGTACTCTCATGCTATTCCTCTCTTTATCTCCCTCCATCGCCCCATTTTCCACTGTCCTCTCTCTCTCCCCCCACTCCTCCAATCTATCATCATTAGGAGGTGAATAGATGACCTGTCTGGTACTACTGCAACATCCCCCCCAACGCCACACACACACACACACACACACACACACACACACACACACACACACACACACACCTATGTACACGACTCTGGAGAGGAGAAGAGAGGAGAAGAGAGGAGAGGGAGAAACGGGGATGACAGGAGGACAAGCAGAGGACAAACTATTGTCTCCTTCTGTTAACATGTAAAAATAACTCTACTGCTGCCTGGTGAAGCTAAGTGGGTCACGGTATTCCCAGCGAGTGAGCAAGATAGTAAGCAAGAGAGAGATAGAGAGCTGCTGCAGAGAGAGAGAGAGAGAGAGAGAGTAGTATCAATGGGGAACCAGAATCCTGCCCTAGGGACAGGATCTGATAACCTGATATTTTTCTCTCTTGGGACACCGCATCCACCCATCCCTCAATCCACCCATCCCTCGGCCAACCTGCCATCTGCATCCTTCTATAGATTTAAATAGAATTTAAATAAAAGAGACACTTTTTTACGCTATACAGGCCTTTTGCAGCTGTAAGAGTATTCCTAGTAATACTGTAGTTACTGATTAGTAAACTGGTTACTGATTACATAGGTGTGAGCTTACAGTATATGGTTACACTTTACTTTTTAATTTGTTTCTCTTTGACTGCAGCTATCTTTCCTCTTTAATTTAACCCCACGCTGCGGAATAGGAACGGGTTATTAGTGTAACTGAACGCACACTACAGTACCATTATACAGTAACTTCAAAGTAAGGTTCTGGGCTTCTTGGTTTTAACGGTTTCTTACGCAGTTAAGTCTTGGTTAATAGGTAAATATATAGTGCTTGTGTAAAAATAAATGTTATGTTCCTGTGTTTATATTACAGCTGCCTGCATCTATTAGGGAGAAAGCCATAAACACTAAACCATGTCAGCACTTCACAGCTCCTAATATAAGTAATTGTTAGTGAAGAACGTGCTAAGCATACTAACTATCAGTTTAATTATACCGACTGTTTTTAAATTGCTGGTAAGCAAATTATTTTGATGGTGTGCAAGATGATTTCAATGTTGTTATAATAAAAAAATAAAAGTGAAAATGTGATTCAACATTGGTCCAGAGCAGGACATGTTGACTAGTGGTATAAAGGGATTAACCTGCAGTGCTGCTAGCTGAAAAGGCAGAAACAGAAATAGTCGTAGTCGAGTAGGGATGGCACGATCCAGTTTTTTCAGTCCCTATACCGATACAGATGCCAGCAATGTGGGTATCGTCCGATACAGAGTACCGATCCGATTCCAGTGTTAAATAAAGTTTTAAGTTACTGCAGTGACAGATCGACAGATAACTATACTTTTGGGGGATTTATTTCCCCCTAGGGCTGTCGCGGTGAAGAAAATGTCCTTGCGGTGATTAAGGGTGTCCCAATACCGCGGTCTGCGGTATTATCGCCATTTTTTTGTTTTTGTTTTGAATGGTCAAGTTCGTTGCGCAGAGCTT
>JAODUE010056420.1:0-17234 GCA_027564755.1 Amblyopsis hoosieri | reverse complement strand
GATGAATTCTGCAACATGTATGTGACAATAAAAGCACCTTTACCCCGGTATCTGCAAACTATGAGCGATGATGGCATGAATGTTTATCTAGTGCTTGTGCGCTATGGTCTGACAGTTGCTAGCATGTCATTTGTTTCATACAGATTCATATCTTTGTCAGGAGCAGTGGCATTATTGTGAAGGATGATGTCCTAATGTGCTAGACCCTGTCTGTCTGCCTGATAATGCGCTATTGGTTTAGAGATCAATCGCATCCATTTAAAACCCATGGCCTGTGTATGCAAGTTAAGTGAACCGCCCGATGGCAAACTTAGAGCATAATAATGATCAGGCCGACGTTAAATTATTGCAACGTCTGGAGCTGACATGAGAATTATGCTTTGACGTTCCTGCCACAATCGCCCCACCCCTCCCTTACCCCCCCCCCCCCCAGTCATTTGACGGCTGTCTGGGATTTAACGGACAGAAGAGGCACCAGCCATACACAGCAACACCACTAGAAGAAACACACACTCACGCACAAGCACACACACCCACCCACGCACATCTTCCTTGGATAGCGCAGGCACCAAAAGCGTCCAGAGTAAATGGATTCCTACATTTGCTCAGGTCCTTTAGAATCCTTTACAAATAACAGGTTTAGCATTAGATGGGGGAAATTGCTTGTTTTATGCTTGTCTTGTTGTTCCTTCCCTTCATTGTGAGTCTTCGGGGGCTCATCGCAGGCTCCCTGCTTTGCCTAATAAGAGCTATGAAGGCAGCCGAGGGAGTCCCCCAAGGACAGCACACGGGTCCCCTACTTGGAGGTCCTGGCAGATTGTGCTTTTGAACAGGCTGCTTCACTGGAACACCTCGTCTTCTCTGCCCCTCCCCCATTCCCGGGAGTTTCTTAAAAGCAGGGTTATTTATTGTGGAGAACGCTTGCTAACTTTGAGCTCAAATTAAAACAGTATCCCTCTGCAGCGCCCTCTGAATTCGGTGAAAAGTGTATACAATAGCTGACTATACCTTTAACGTTGCAATAGAGCTCTTACAGGGTGAAGCAGGATAGTAGTCTAATCATGGCTATGGTGGGAAGGGGGGCAGTTGTATGTTGTAGGCATACTTACAGGGCAAGGAGCCTATCGACAATGCCTGTAATTGTCTTGATTATAAGTTGCTTTGTATAAAAGCGTCTGTGAAATTATGTATTTGTATCACCTGACACACCGATTAACTATCATGTCAAACTGTCACGTCAGATTTTTTAGTTACAGTATACAGTATGCAGACCTTATTCAGGCAAGTAATATAAATTCCCTTATGGCGATACACATGGAGCTAATTATGCTAGGCAAAACGGAAGGCTAATGTATGCATGTACTAAATGAAGCCAACACTAGGGCTCTATAGCACAAAGTCTTTATGAATAAACAAAAAGAAACAATACGGAACATTATGTGTACCACTTACATTGTAATCACGGGAGGATTTTTTTTGTTTGTGAAACGAGCTGTTTTGATTGGTTGGTAAATTGTTGTCGAGGGACCCAACTGAGAAACCTGAATCTCCCATCTGTGACACTTGTGATTACTACGATTATTGTGTGATTTCCTTTGTTTAAATATACTATATGCTGAGAGCAAAGCCTGGGTAGAAAATGAGTTACACCAGTGCAGTTGACATTTTGGGCTTGACAAGTAATCTGTGGAGAACCTACAGTATGTGGGCACCATTGATATACCACAGAGTATTGCATTCAGTGGAGCGAGAGTCGTAAATGAACGGCCACTCCTGTGTTTTTGTTTGGGAAGGACGCGGGGTGGGACTTTAATCTCCTCGTGTAGTGTTTTATTTACTCATGTTAGTCTTTTTGTTCATTTTAACTTATTTAACAGCTTTACCAGACGTGCCAACATCCAGAGCCGTGTTGTCAGTTTCCAAATGAATACCTCAGTATAAGTTTAATGTCAGATTTGGTCATTGTAGGGCTGGCCCGAATATTGTTTTACAGGCTTCGAATTGTTGATGGTATTTCCGAACGAATGTTTGAATACTCGTTTTAAAAAACACAATTAAATATTCAACAATAATTAATGTTTCATAACCTGTTAAAAATCGAAGTAGGCGGCAGGAATTTTTGCAGGTATTCAATATGTGCACATAACATAACAGCAATCAATGCTTTTAATTAGGGGTGGGCGATATGGAAAAAAAATTATATATCGATATTTCTGGGCTGAACATGTTGTATTTGTCTGTCTCCTCTATATAACGTCTCTGGTACTTCTTCCATTCATAATTATCTACTGTATCCTCTGTATAATGTCTCTGCTAATGCTAAGCGATGACTCTGCTGTGTGTCCCTCCAAAGATTTTATAATTATAAATTATAGAATGAATATATATATATATATATAATTATTGGAAATCGTTGTGTTTCAGGCGGGTAAACCTAGCGTGTTGCCAATCAACGTCGTACTGTTAGGTACGGGCGTGGTTCAGGTGTGACTTGAAAAAACAACTCCGGGTCCTACATAAGTGTAGCGTAGGTGATGCAATATAGCATCAGATTCTGTTTTATTAGAATTTATTACGGCTTTTCTCAATGGAAAATGTGTTTTCACTCTTCTACCGACTTTTCTGGTTCACAGTTTTGTTCGATCACATGCCAGGTATTTTTTTGAAAGCGTCTGCCCTTTTTAAACAGTTTCAATGGACGGCTTCCCAGATGTGTGAAGGGTGAAAAACCCCCCCTCCTCCAAAAATCGCATGCAGGAGTGCCATCCTTTGGAAAACTCTGTTTCATAACATTCTCTCTCTGGTTTCTCTGCCTGCACAGGTGTTCACCCGCTACGGGAAGTGCTACATGTTCAACGCCGCGGAGGAGGGGAGACCCCTCCGCACCACCATGAGGGGGGGCACGGGCAACGGCCTAGAGATCATGCTGGACATCCAGCAGGATGAATACCTCCCTGTGTGGGGAGACACAGGTACGAGTCACAGCAGCAACACCTCTCCATTCAGTGCCTTAAGCCCCATGTTCACCAAAGTGTTATACTTTTCTCAAGCCAGCGTTATTTTTCAATTGATTCCAATGGGAGCGCTGCATTTTTCAGCAGGAGCGCGGCATGGCGCTGAGCGTTTTTTCAACACTGCATTTATTTCACACCGGGCGCTGAGCGTTTTATTCAAGTTGAAATTGTTTAAACTTTGGGTGAAACACCGCGCCCATCACTGGTCACTGTTTTCCCGGCCGTCCAATCGCAGCGGTGAAGGGGCGGGACAATTACTACGAGCAACCGTCACGTCCTACTTCTTGCACGACATCAACAATGACGTTGATAGTCAGATGATATCCCCGGACTACCACAACAATACTAACACGAAAAATAATGTGCAGAATATTACAAATGAAATAATTTCTTGATAACACAAACTAGCATTTACATTTGCAACATATGAACTCCCACGGAGATTCTGTTTCATAGCGACCAAAGCGTCTAATAACGCTGCACTTCCAAAAGCGCTTCCTAGCGCTGCCAGTTGGGCTTTTTCAGCAAAGCGACCAGCGTTTTCAGCTGAGGCCATAGGGTGCTCCCGCAGACGCTCTGTCCTGCACATTGGAAACGCATTGTGAAGGCTTGGATATTGTTGATGTTGTGTGGTGCGGTCTGCTACTGTAGCTCCGCCTGACTACTGCTCCAGATCAACTGTTTTCACTGAGATTATATTCTGGAAACCCTGCACACCTTACCTTTTTCTCAGCCACCCTGCTGGCGGTCCAATCAGAGTGGGTTAGTGAGATGAGGTTGTTGAAGTCAAGCGTGTTTCTAAATGGCAGGGGAGCTAGATGAGGTGATTTAAACAGCGTTTAATCATTAACCAGAGGTCTATGCCCAGTAGGAGGCAATAACTATTAACATTTGACAGACCTTATTGAAATTTGGGTCTGGTTGTACAGAGAACGGAAAGAGTGTGAAGATATTTCATGAAATTAGGAAAAAAGCGCATTGGTTTACATTTGCATACTTTACTTTACTTTAGCTTATGAAATTAAATAATGCTTGCAAGATCACTATGGCTAGCCAGAACCCTGCCTGGAAACTATATTCAGGAAATGCACGTTTCACCAAATTTTGTTGCTGTTGACTGAAATCTAAGTCGTCTCTTCTCAACAGCAGACAAAAAGAGAGATAAATTGAAGGAACTTCAAGCCTTTTCGTCCTCCTACACGGAAAGCTGTCTAGACTCAAACACGTATTGTTGTATTTAACATATTCATAAATCCTGGTCTCAGATCACAGACTATTTGTGGGTAACTGTCGAGATGCTAGAAAGCAATTTTCAGTGGAATATTGAACATCTTTTGGGGCCAAAACAGAATATATAGAATACATTTGAAAGGTTTAAAAGAAATATTGGGATGGGGGCCATCTTCATCTCATATCTATAAGAAAAAGGGCCATTTACCTTGGTATGTATTGAACTTATGCAAATCATTCACAGTTTATGCCTTACTGTGCATCAGAGCCTTGGAAAGAACAGAGTTATGCCAACGTTCATGGACACCCAAAACGTATCACAAAAAAAGTTCCAGGAAGTGCTTTGTGGGCAATTTGAATATATATTTAAAGATATATGACTTAATTTTCGGGTAATTAGTGGTCAATAAATACACCGATTTACATTTAAAATAGAATGTATAGGGTACTTTTAGTATTTAGGCTAACTTCCGGGAACAATTTTGAGGCTCCACGAGCCGCCATTGCTGTGAAATAAACGGTCCATTGGAGTGAACGATGACGCGACTCTCTCTATACATGGCTCTGCTGTGCACTATGCGGTATACTGTAGCTGCAGTGCCAGTATGTAGGGGTCCTGATTAGACTGACTGATGCTTTTTATGCTTACATATACTGTATTTAACACATCTTATATTCACAGTAGATCCACAAATCAAGTGCACCCTTTTACCCTTACTGGTATCCTTTATATACTTATATCCTTATATTGTTCTTCTGTTTTAGAAGCTCTCGTCTGAAGTGTTCTCCATAACATATTCTGTCTTTGCCTTTTGAGAGCCACAGGGAATACCTTTTCTTATATATCATCAGGGCTCTATTGAAAGAAGAAAGAATTGTAGCCTACTTCTTTGTGTAACTTGGCACCCACTGACAATCAAAAGCAGCAGCGAAATGCGAACAAGTGCTGTGTGCTACTTTCTTCCTCCTTCATAGAAATGCAGAGATTATTTGACCTAATACAGTAGGACCGCATACATGGAAATGAGACATCTCTTATTAATAAGGAACCCTTACAATGCTGCCTGTCTCTGATCATTCCTAGCATTCCCTGCAGTCTCATGCCTCGGATGCAGTTTATATTAACTCTTGTTAGCGGATAAAATGTAGTGTTTTTGGGGGTAGGGTAGGCCGCCCGAGTGGTTTGACAGTGAAAGTAATTGAAGGGCTGGCGCACGTCCATAACACAGTGCAAGTGAGGCTCCCAGAGCAGCCAGCCAAGCTATGGTCAGCAGTAGCAGATGGTCGTTATTTACACCGAGGCCTTCTTTAAAAAGACAAAGATTTATCATCGAGGAGTTACGCGCAGCGCAAGCTATCAGTTCCCCCCCCACATGTCCTAAGATGAGCGTGTGACGCAGGTCTGTCCCACCAGGGACTCAAAATCCACTCCCACGGATTACAGAGCGAACGCCTTAGCAAGGCGAGACTGAAGCCCAAGGGCTCTAGCATCTGTCACTAGAGCGTTCCTAAGGTGTCGGAGAGTGAGGTTTACATTACTGCGCAGTGCTACCAGCTGGCCAACGTTACAGTCACCCCCCTAAATCTGATCCAGGTCACGGCATCAATGTGACCTCAGTCTTTCCCACCCGGGACTTGAATTCCACTCCCATAGATTACAGAGAGAACACCTTAGCAAGGGATGCTAAAGCCCACGGGCTCTTGCATCTGTCACTAGAGCATCCTCGAGCCCAACCTGACCTCACCGGCCCCGCTTCACCCCCCACCAATGTTTTCATTCATTTTTTTCACACCAACTGGTTCTCTGTGGCCCAGAATGTTCCTCGTTAACTCAACACCACGATCCTTTAAATTCTGCATGGATTAATTATCCCGCCAGCGCTGAGTCAGTGCTTAGCAGATCGCCCCGGGGGCCCAAAATGTCTGGCCTGGTTTGATAAGTTTAACTGCCTTCCCTCCTGTGTGTTGTAGCGTCTCTTGTGTGTGTGTGTGTGTGTGTGTGTGTGTGTGTGTGTGTGTGTGTGTGTGTGTGTGTGTGTGTGTGTGTGTGTGTCCACTAGCCAAAGGTCAGCAGTCAACCGTGAGTGTGGGTGCATTCCCTGAGGTCTGATTAGCACAGGACTCCTGTCCTGGGAGTTCCAAGGATGTACACATGTTCCTCCACTGGCTCACCGTCACGTTTATCTGACAGCAGCCCTTTAAGCTGCCGTCAAAGTTTAGCTTAACTTCATAAAGCTTAGCTTGAATTCACCAGTGCGCATACATTGGTTCTTCTCGAGTGAATGTGGCCGATTAGGCATTCGCTGAGGCCTGTCGACGGCCTAGAGTTCAAGGAACCAATTGTACAGAGTTACTGTCCTGGGGTTTACGTTCAGTCTTCTAATTGTGTGCTACGGTTTCCTGGATAAACGACATGTTTCTTAGAAACGGGGTGAAATGGTGTGCAGTGGGCTTTGTCAGGTTCACTTTCACTCTTTGGTGGGACAGAGGTGTTACCTGAGCAGTAGTCTCAGCCTCTTCCGTTCATTAGCACTATGTCACATAAGCAACTCTGCTGAGCTGTTTTATGCATATACCCTCGTAAGCCCGACACTTTCTCTCTGACTTTATTTACTTATTTAAAATGTTCAATTCATTTTATGTAACCGTAGCCTACTAATTTTACAGATTTACATTACCTGTAAAACAACCAGACTCTGTTGTTTAGTGTAACGACCGACTTGGTCATTGAGCTACGTAGTTTGTCGTCGTGCAATGTCAATCAAAATACCTTGCATGTCAAGTGGGCGGGTCCTGATGCAGTTAGCCAGCACTGTGTCCCAGACTTTCCGTAAGGAAAGGCTGGCTCTGCGAGACTACCTCATCAGCAGCCATATGTTTATAAACTCCACATTTTATTAAAAAGGAGCAATGGAGCCCACCAACGTTCTTGCAACTGTGCATAACACAACAAGGTGTTCAGCAGCGCACAATTTAGGCCCCGTGTCCACATTGCGCCTATTTCTCGCAATATACCGTTGGCAGGGCGCTGAGGAGCGCTTCATCCCCGCGCCTCATTAAAATGCACTGTGCACAGGTTTTGTTTCTAGGACAATATCTTGAGTGACAACATAACCTCCACTACGCAAGTTAAAATCAAGCTTGCGTATGGTGATAAAAGCACCAGCAACAGGTGAACAATATATGCTCATACACATTAGATTGTATTTCCCTGTTGTGATATTCATTGTAAGATGTCAACACATGGCTCATGGTAGACAGATGGGCCATGGTTAAAACCGCGTTTACAATAGCCTGCAAACAGCCGTTCGAGTGATTATAATCCCATCTACATGGATGGTGGTGGACGGTGGACACCAAGGCGTTAATTTCAGTTTCTCGTCTAAATTAATGGTTTCAAACCTGAATGCTTGAGCATTAAATCGACTTCGTTCGTATTATATCCATGGCCTATGGGGAAGGCCGTCTTAGTTTAGTTAACTTGAGAAAATGTCATGAACAATCTCCCCTCTTTTAATCTTGACAACTAATGTCAGCGACATATACCGTAGCTCTCATCGAATATTCATGTTCCGACACTGTAGGGTCATACAACTCCTAATTTAGATGTATTATAACATATTTATTGATATATTTATGAAATATTTGGCATCTGATGATGCTTTATTTATAATTCCTTGCTGAAATGTTATCCCTGTGCTGTGCGGTTTTGTACGTTAGAGCTGTTTTATTTTATGCTGTTATTGTAATGCACACTGACAGAAACAAAACAAAAACGACCGTTTGACTTGAAGAACTTCAGTTAACTGACAGGTTGACTGATGAGTCGTCTTTCATGGAGCAGTCCTCCCACACTTGGCCAATACTGTATCTTTTATAATAATACTGATACTTTGTAAATTTGTGTAGGTCATTTGTTATGCAGCATACCTCTATTTTTGTAATTGTTTCCATCCTGCTAAATTATAAATTTGGAGATGATTATATATGAGCAAACATCTACCAATTTAGATATGTTTATAGAACTTGGGAAAAAAAATAGCCATCCTGTTGCTGGGAAACCCACCATTCATTATAATCAGGATTCTGGCAGTGCAATAATCAACTAATTTGGAATTGATTTGATTGTGATTTAAAAAAAATGTTTTGTCCAGATGAGATTACTCCTGACTGTTTCTCTTCAAAACCCAAAGCTATTGGGCTCTCTGTGCACCAGAGCTTATTTTACTTTCTTCAAACTTGTTATGCATATTCTCATTATTATTTTAAGTTCATATCATGATTTAAAGTATAAGGGAGTCAACTTTTTCTACAGGGCGTAGTTGCAGGCTCTTGCTTCAGTGACCTGAGGTCTTGCAACGCTTGCAGTATCTTACTTGTTTAATAAAATAGCTGCTGTCTGTAGATAATGAGAAATGAAGTTCAAGTAGAACGTATACCACAGAACAACCTAGGTTGTGCTGAGCTCGTGCTGAACGTTTGATACCGTACAGATGCTGCAGACAGATTCCCCTATAAGCTTGTTTTTGCACTATATGGAAGTGGTGTAGTAGATTTCCATTGACTGATAGAATTGTCCCTCACAAATATACATATTCCAGCAGTCCATTTATTTTAAGCAGTAACCGTAGCTTACTTCTATCTTGTTTATTACTTACAAACAGCCAGACTCATGTTGTTAACTTTCCCATCGAATCCGTCAGTATAAGCTTAACGCCCGATTTGTTCATTGACTTGTGTGAAACTTGCTGTGAAACAGCAGACTGTTTTTTAAAATGAGGTGACTACTTTTTATTTTTGGATGGCCTAATGCAATATGGCGTAAAATATATACAGTAGCAATATGAAAAAAGAAAATGCTAGACTGACCTCAGTGTTTTCCATGAAGCAATGTAATGATACATTGTGTCCATGAATAATGTGACAGAATGCATTGAGAATGAAATAGGGCCTAAAATAGAACCTCACAACATGGATAATGCAAGTTGTGAAGTTGTGAAAGTTTACCAATGGTAAGCGCAAAGATTCTGTTGAAAAGTTAGGAATGAAACCAACGAAGTGCAGCATTCTTTACATATCCCAGGTATTAAAAAAGTATTCAAAGGTCAAGTTAAATGGCACAATCTACTGTACTGTAATGTCAAAGGCTGCGCTCAGGTCTAAAATAATTAAAACCGCTCCTTTCCGTTTGCAAGCAGGACAGAAACAATCTAAAGCCTGACATTTTCACACACAATTTCTCTCTGATTACAAAATCCTGATTGAAATTTTTCACAGACACTATTACAACAATTTCTCTCCGATTACAATCTTGAGGCCTTGATATGGGCCTAAAATGACTATAACCTGGATCTATAGTACAATTGGTTTCTTTAAAAAAGGCTGGGCCACAGCATGGTAAGACAAAGAGAAAAGTACAGTATGTGCAAAGAAACGATTATAGATGAAATACAGGGCCCAACTGTATAAAATAACATATTTTAGAAATTGAATGGCTTTAATATCATGTTGAATTCCTGTCAGATATTGTTGTATTATATATTAAATACAATATTATATAAAAATGACTGGATCAAAGCTGATATGATGTTTCATCGGCAGTTATTATCTGATTATGGGGTAAAAATAGCCATAACAGTTGGGCATTTTTTTAATCTAACGGGACCTCCCTTCAACTGTCTGTTTTCCTGTAATACGTCAGACCGGTAATACGTCATCCAGAGTAGGCCCTCGTGACCGCGCCCCTTTTTGTGGGGAAAACTTGTGTGCGGCATAGACGGCAACAGCCAAATCGGTTTAAGTTAATAGCGTTACAGTATGTCAAATAGTTCTAAAAAGGCTTTAACGCAATTTGTTCTCCTACTATTTCCTTAAAAAATATTGCGCTAGAAGGTGGCTATATGGCTCCTATATGAATTTCAAGGTCAGGTGCCAAACCTCTAGTTCTTTTTACCAGGGGAAACACCCACTGGCTGTGTCTGATGCGCGCCGACCACCATCTGTTTTTACAGCGCCAGAAAGCAAGCATCGCAGTAGCCTACTGTATTGACGTTATTAACACTGGTGGCTGAAGAACATGACTGGGTGAAGATGGATAAAATCTATATTTGCTATGTGTTTTGTGCCTTTTGTTATGTTATATGGCGTGGACATACATTTGTTTTGCATAGTGTTTTGGGGTAATTTATAAATAAATATAATAGTACTTGTTACGACCCGGCTCAAGGGCCGTAAACCAAACAAACCAAACAAACACAAACTCTTAACTAACAAACAGAATAACCTAGAATGAGTTGTGAATGTCTGTAGGTGTATGTACTGAATATATGTGGCGCGTGTTGCATGCTAACCAAACTAAGAAACTAACCAAACTAAGAAACAAACCAACAACAGGTGTGGTGCCAGGAGAGTCACTACGACAGTGTGCTGCAACACACCTATATAGGTGATCTGCCCAGGTGCCCTTAATTAGCCTAATTAAGCTATTTACAGCCAAAAAGGACCACAGGCCTGCTGAAACCAAGCAGGGCCGTGACATACTGCTTTTGTTTTCTACTGCTATTTAACATTGATGTCTATTGCGAGTGTCATTTAAAATCCCCCAAAAAGGGGCGTGGCCTGTATACCGGTCTAACCTATAGCTCTCTATTGTGTTTTGCCCAACCTAGTTACAGTAACTATAGGTAGGACAAGTGAAAAGGGTTTGGATAGGTCAGGAGGGGGGCAGCTTCCATATTACATTGAAGAGAACGGTGTTTTTGTTTTGATCGAGTTTAAATATCAACTCTTTATCAATCTTTATCAATCTTTTTTCCCCATAATCACAGACTTCACCTTTAAACTGGTGTAGATATAAATGTAGACCAGCTCCACTGTTAAGAAAAGCAGATCAGCAGCAGCATTAACAGCTTCTGAGAAATTGCAGCGGACATGCGAGTTGTGATATGGGACAGGGCGAGATTAGATCGCATTAAATAAAACGACTTCTACGATCAGACACACAGATATCCTTAGGCTCAATGTCCTTACAGTTAAGTGAGTAGACACTTGTACCGCTTGAGTATAAGGTTAAAACAATCAGTAGCAAGTATCAGGGCAGCAGCAGCCATAATGGGAAAATCACCTAAAATAATAATTTTGTCATCTTGAAATTAAACTGAAAGAACCCTTGAATGAAATTACCTAGCACTTGACTTTAAAATGCAACAAAAAAGCCATGGTGCTCAAATGAGCGAAGTAAAACAGGTGAGCGTGTAATATCTTTTCTATAGGTTACAGCGTTCTTCAATGAGTGGACTAGAGTCCTTATGAGTAATCCCTGTTGCCCTGAAGAGAAAAAAGTCTTCATTATTAGAAGTAATAAAGTCTAGACATAAAAAGGCCTAACTAACGAAGGTGAGATATTTAATGGCTTAAAAGAGAACATGGTTTAGCTGTAGGACTATAGCATATAAAACAATAGTGCTTACAGGCTGTAATTATCTCATTTCTGGAGAGCAAACTGTGGGGCGCAATAGGTGGTGGGTGTGTGGTTGAAAAAGTTATTAATTAAGTGTGTATAATTGTAGTTTCATTATGTTTCTGTACACCAGAAAAGTTAAAGAATTTTAACGTCCAGGGCTGCGCAGACGGGCGGCGCACCTTCCCAGCCGTCCTATTTCACTGGTGTGCATCTGCCTCCAGTCATGGTTTTCCCAAGACCTTAACCCACCTTAGCCACGCATCTTTTGTGTTGATTGTCTATTGCTAACAGCTGTGTGGATCTAGGGGTATATAGCATATGGTTTGTTTTTTGTTCTTTGGCTGGTGACAGTTTTGCCGTCTGGCGACAGTTTTGGGCTGTGTGAAGCCATTCGTTTTATCGAAACGACGAGCGGGGTCTCGTACTCATGCAACCTTACGTCTTTGTATTGATGGGACTAATTTCTATCATAAAACGTAGACCAGTCGATATTGAGTAGCAACGGTGTACAGCAAGAGAGCAACGCATGGTTTCACAAGTGGTATGCTCCACCAAGCATTTCGGAGTAAACAAAAGAAAGTCTGGAGCTTTATGGTAAATTACAGGACAGAGCAGGTAAGGTAACAAAGGGGAACACTCATTGCCACCCCCATAGGTAAATGTTAATTTGGTTGTGTCCAATGAGGGTGCAGCGTTTAGCTGGGGACCTGCAGACACTTTTACTATTATGGGGAATAAAATTAAATAAATGTCTATATGGGACAATTGCTGGGTGTGGTTGAAGTGGGCAATACGTGTAAATTAAGCACTGTCTTTTTATTTGTTTGAGGCCAAGTGGTACATTTAGGTTAAGAAGTTGCAATGGAAAAATCTCTTATAATATAATCTACAGTACCTTCACTTTTTCATCTCTGTGTCAATGTAGATCATTATGTCTATGTAATTGATTTATTCGCTGTGGTTGTCATGTTTAATTTGATTTACAACTGCTTTTAAAGGTCATACAAAATGAATAGGTGGAGAGGAAACAAGACCATAGCAAAGCTGAAAAGACCAATGTGCTCCTTACAGTATGTAATTAAGTAAAAGTAACTAAAGTAACTTTGACATAAATGCTGCTATTTATCACTGTTGACGAAATGATCCAGGCTTTGAGTTGGCAGCTCACACGTCCAGGTGTAACATTTACATTTCATCATTACGATGACTGGGACACATTTTAAACAAAATCAGCTGATTGGCCTGGTTTGGCCGGACCGCATGTAGCGGGACCGGCCTGACCGACCTTGTTAAAAAGCGCATGCGCTGGCTACATTCTAGAGCAGGGCTATTCAACTCCGGTCCTGGAGGGCCGCACCCTGCATGTTTTAGATCTCTCCCTGCTCCAACACACCTGATTGAAATGAACGGGTCGTCATCAGGCTTCTAACAACCTTGAATTGGCCTGTGGTGTGTGTGCTCATGCACGCGGTCGGCTGAGCTAGGCTTTCCTAGTTTATGCTTTGAATGGAGGCTAACTGCAGCTAAATGAACAGAATGCGGTGCTCGCACAGGACGTTTTAGATCAAACAACTGTAGTTGGTCTAGGCCAGAGGTGAAAGACGGGCTTCTAGCCTCGCAGATGTACAATTCGCCTGGTGAATGGAGTCTGGACATGCTCCATTGGGAAGTGTTCACAGTCCTTGCCTCCTACTGGCCGTAGACCTCTGGTTAATTATTGGACAGCCGTTAACTTTTTGCATCTCTTCATCTACCACCATTTTGAAACAATTCCCTCATTGCACTTACCCGCCCCACGGTAGCTGATTGGTCCGCCATCCATGTGGCTGTGTGAATGCTAATGCAACCAGGGTTGTCAGACTATAATCTCAGCGAAAGTGGAGTTGAGAGCAGTAGTCAGGCGGAGACCGGCTTAAGGGCTTCCCCAGGGGGGTGCCAAACAGTCTCAGGGAAGGCTCAGTGAATTGAAATAAAACAATTGCATTAGTTCAAATCAAATAGTCATCACGCAGAATATCCTAAACGTGTGTTATTTGTTTAAAGAGATACCGTAGTTCAGAGATACAGATCAAGCAGCTAAATTAGGCTATCCTGGCCCAATTGTTGACTGTCTGTGGGATCATACATGGCATTCAGGATTTGAGCGAAATAAAATAACGCGGGTGGGGGGTGCATATATGGCATATTTTTCTATGCCATATATGCATATATGCATATTCTATTTTGTCTGAAGGAAGGCTCACAGTCTCAGCCTTTGAAAACCCTGGTCTAGCCCAAATTGGCCACACACACACACACACACACACACACAAGACAGCACATGATTATTCACCGGAATTTGGACAGGATAGTAAAATAAAATACAAAATCGAGTTCGTAGCTCTTAATAAAAAGCGTTCTTGAACTAGGCGCATGTTGAGTCACTGCCGTTTCAATAAATAACAGGACATCTAGTACTTCAGTGAAGAGGCTGGTGTCATTTCCAGTGTAATCGCAGTGTGTTTACCTCTGCAGCGTTAGCTTACAGAATTAGCGTGCAGGCAGATAACCTTCACACTGCACAAAGCACGGTGCTGTCTTCTCATTACACACAACCTGTCCGCGTGACCTCTCCGTTCTCTGTCCTGTACCTCTCAGACAGCATACAAGAGAGAGAACACAAGGCTGTCTGTGTGTAACAGCGGCTGCAACTTGTTTACGACACTATGAGCAAGGAAAAGTGGGTCGTTAGTTAGGTACTGTATGTGAAAGTAGTACTTTCAGTAAATGTAAATGGATCCCCATGGTTTTCCAAAAACGTCACAAGTCACATGCGACCTTAATGTATATACAGCACATTCTTAGTGTACAGTACATTCATTCTTAGAAGTTCAGACTTAAAATAATATTCGGTTGGTTACTCAAATCAAGTGGATCGGTCAGTGCTCCCAACCAATGACATGGCCCTAATTATGCGCACGTTTTTGTGTCCATTAAACGAGGAAAGCCATAGCAGAATTAGGCCCCGATCACACAGAGACACGTCGCTAAAGGTGAGGCCGCTTCAAAAACGCTTTGATAAACCCCCGATCACAGAGATGCGCTGCCTGGGCCAACTGTCACATTGACGAACAGCGCGACGCCGCGCCTTGTGCTGAAAAGTTGAGAATATTAAACCTTTTATGCGCGTCTAAATAATGTTAAAAGTTCGCCGCCATGAAGTAAGCGCATGCCAGTCGCGTCGTACCATAGGAAACAATGGGTTTGCTGGGCCCATAATGAGTGCAGAAAACCAAGGATTATTTCTTCAGCATGAACACATAACTGGCAGCTCTAGCGAACTGCAGGGAGATATTTGCTGAATTTGATGAAAGTTTATTGACCCCACCTTTTAATGCAGTCAAACGTTGACATCTTTTAAAAAATGAATCAGAGCACATATCATTTTATTCAGTTAAATGCAGGGTGAACGCTTGCTAACTCTGAGCTCAAATCTAAACAAACTCCCTCAGAAGCTCCTGCCCACTCATTGAAACTAATTGTGAAGCCTAGGACATTGTTGTTGTCAGCGGTAAAGATGAATTCCCAGGCCAGTGTGGAGATATAATCTCTCCACCTAGTCCTGGGTCTTCCCCGAGGCCTCCTCCTAGCCGGACGTGCTTGGAACACCTCCCTAGGGAGGCGCCCAGAGGGCATCCTTACCAGATGCCTGTACCACCTCAACTGGCTCCTTTTGACGCAAAGGAGCAGCGGCTCTACTCCGAGTTCCTCACAGATAGCTGAGCTTCTCACCCTATCTCTGT
Source organism: Amblyopsis hoosieri (assembly GCA_027564755.1). Classification (NCBI taxonomy): domain Eukaryota; kingdom Metazoa; phylum Chordata; class Actinopteri; order Percopsiformes; family Amblyopsidae; genus Amblyopsis; species Amblyopsis hoosieri. The sequence continues at coordinate 1,746 of JAODUE010056420.1, read as the reverse complement.
CCATGAATATCACAATTTGAGTATTATCTTATAATTACCTTACACAATAGCTGGCTATATACCTGTAACTTCATCCGATCAGTTCCTTTTGAACTAATCGTTCACGACAGAATCGTTTCCACAGCAGTTCTTCTCCGCACGTGTGCTCAAGGCTGCGTGCGTCCATATGTCTTCTTCCCCTGTAATGGAGCGTGCAGACTTCTTCCCTGGCAGGACCAGGTGTTCTAGGCACCACCTGGCTAAATGTCAGGCCAGATGAGCACAGAGAGGGAGAGCGTCTTCGTTGTTGGCACATGGCGTAGAGCCCATAGACTGTATATAGAAATGGACAGACCCTCTGTGACGTCACGATAGACTGTATATATAAATGGACAGACCCTCTGTGACGTCACCATAGACTGTACATATAAATGTACAGGCCCTGTGACATCACCATAGACTGTATATATAAATGGACAGACCCTCTGTGATATCACCATAGACTGTATACTGTGTATATACTGTATAAATAAAGAGAAAAACCCTCTGAGACGTCACCATAGACTGTGTATATATATAAATGGACAAACCCTCTGTGATGTCACCATAGACTGTATGTATATATATAAAGAGAAAAACCCTCTGTGACATCACCATATTGTATATGTAAGATGCTCTAACATCATCATCATCATCATCAATATCAATCAATTGCACATTTTAAGGGCTATTAAGGGGCTTTATTGACTTGGTCAATTTGCCACAAGGGTCGTGGTGCTTTGTAATGCATAAATGCACGCCTACACCATTACATGACCTGTAAGGATATTACATTATGCACCTGCTGTATCAGTTACAGTAGTACACCCGTGTTTCTCCATCGGTACGGCACAGAGCCAAACCAGAGGCATGTTTGTGGTGGTGCCACACGGCTGGTGCGGCTGCACCGGCCATGATGAAATGTCTAGTAAGTGTGCCGACTCGCATGGATTGTGCCCTGCGCGCGCACACACACACGCACGCACGCACGCACGCACGCACGCACGCACGCACACACGCAGCCGGTCCAATCAGACAAGCAGGATCCGACCAGCAGCTCTTGATCACTTCATACTTGGGCACACCATGCTGAGGCTCAAGCATGCACGGCACGCACACACATGCACACACTCACGCACACACACACACATTTTACAATGCACAAACAAGCACACCGCCAATAGTGTACACAATTGTTTATGTCCATTTAAAAATATCCACACACATTTCAGGCCAATGCACACACACACACACACACACACACACACATACACATACAGCCATGCTGATACAACCCTCCTCCCCGAGTGTTGCAGATGCCTGCCACCTCAGTTGGCATGGCAGCCGTTTGATTGACGAGTGTCGGCTGCCGGGCTGACAGCGGTTCCCCTGTGCCTGCTGTGACGTCCTATCACCAGCCACCCTGCTCTCTGCCTCGATGGAGGGTTCTGGACGACCGCCAGAACCCTCCATCTGAACAGGTTGCATTTGAAACACATTATCATTTAGTTACCTTGTCGTGGTACGGTGTCGCTTTATTACGCATTTGATTACATCTTTACAGTAAAACTTTTTTTTTTTATGACGTTACATTTCGAAGTAATCTTGCCCAACCCAGTGTGTGTGTGTATTATATGCTGTATATAGTATGTATTAGGGGTGTAACGGTTCGTGTATTCGTATTGAACCGTTCGGTACAGACGTTGCGGTTCGGTACATGCATGTTGA
>JAODUE010056399.1:0-17238 GCA_027564755.1 Amblyopsis hoosieri | reverse complement strand
CCCACATTTTCTACAGAATCGTCTCACACAACACGCATAATGATTCATATCCGAATCCGCGCCACGCCCCGACGTGCGTCACGGCGCGATGGCCCGCCCAGTGTTGCTTGCAACCCTAGTTAATAGTTGAAGTTGCAATGAAGGGTACACAACAGCTGTTTGGGGCAGGCAGACACAGCTGTATACATGTTTCTTTTGCACACTAAATCAAATTTCCCATTGTGATCATCTGGAGTGAATTATATAGAGGGAGGGGGACATTGACGCTTTGATATACAGAGGAGGAAATGGGTAATGTCCTGGAACTGCATGCAACATCCTAATAGGAGCTGGTGATTGATAATAAAGAGCCTGCCAGACAATCTCTCTGCTTTAACCCTCCACCCTTTTCTCACATTTCATAAACAACTTGCAACCCTGGATTAGCGCATGGTCCGTATTTTTGCTAGCAACGCTATGGTTGAAAAATATACAATTAATTAAGCCACTAAGTGAAAAGGGTAAGATACATGGAATGTGTTCTTAATGGCTATGGCAGCAGGCCTACCCCCTTCTATAAAGGAGATGATTATTAAGGGAGTGGGGTGGGTGATTCTACTCCTGGTATTAGCCTTGGGGTTAGAATGCCTGCCTGCATGTGACATTTTAAAACCCTGCAACAGCAACTTCAAGGATGTGATTAAAACTGAAATGAATGTCATGCACCTAGACCTTATGATTATTAGCAGTTTGGGTGTTGTTACTATTGTTGTTAATAATAATTAAGAAGTTTAACAGAGCATACGATATGGTTCCTGGACTTAAGTCTTCACAGACCAAAAGTAAAAATGGGAACGATATGGCTTTTCATCCATTCATTTAAGAGCATCAATCATTCCCTTTGAAGATTGGCTGATACTGTTTGCATGCAACATAAGAGAGAAGATATGGAGAGCAGCTGGTCACTTGGGAATAACATGACATGCATCTAGGGATAGGGAATAGGAAAAATTAGAAGAGTGAAAATAGATTCTCTAAAATATATATTTACAGCCTTCCGTATATGATAAATAAAATAGACATGACAATCTTATGATGACACACCAAGTGCTGAAATTGATCAGAACATCATCTCTGGCAAAGGAAAAAAACAGTGTATATTGACGTGTCTTGTAAGGGAGCCTGCATGCAAAAGAGCATTGCTGCCCTCTGGTGTTACAAAGTTACAATTAAACTAACAAACTGTATAGGGGTCCTCAGAAGAACAGATAGGTCTGGTATATGATAACATTTATTTAATACATCTAGGAATGTAGATATTTTTTGTCAAATCTTGTAATTCTATTTCAAGGCAAAACAGGTAGTCAGCATTAATGCATTTTAAACTAAGCATTCATTTAAATGGTCACATTGCACAAAAGCCCCAACCTTTATCCTGATGTAAACACAGCATTATATGTGCGGAGCCACAAATGGCAACAGCTAACATTCAAAGTTAATCGACTCCATTATTAACATTACGAGTATTCCCTTACACTGCAGTCACAGGTACAACATAATATCACTGTTTATTATGTGATAACTCTAGGAAGAAATAGTAGGAAGACGGTTCAAATAGTTTTATTTTCAGATTAATAAATAATAGCGCTCAATGTATGTATATCTTGTGTAACTTCCTCTGTTTGATATCAGCAGATATTAGGCTGATATGAGGAACTGTCCTCATCAGATCACACAACCCCCAATGAAACTTCCTCTTTTACAGCTATCTTTATCACCTGCACTAAATTACCGCAGAGGGAAAACTTGGCATTACAAATGCTTTGGATTTGCATCTGGAACACTTTTTTTTTTTTTTTTGCAATCTGAATCAGTAAATCATATAAAAGTAGCCTTGGCAACTTTGAGTCATGTGAAATACTGTATACATCTGGGTATTTGGTAATGTACGGAGGGGAAGAACCCATCCTTTTATAAAAGCATTAATACATACATACATAAATAAATTATGCTGACACCTAGGGTACAGTAGATGCCGCTTTACCTTATTGGGAAATGTGGCCCATCCACATTCAATATAATGATGCCGATGCAGCACGAGAGACACCAGATGCAGATAAAACAACATGATTATTGCAAGGTGTGCCTTGGACAATAAAACGACACTACACAGTTATACTGTATCACAGTCTCACATTTTGAGGGAGAATGTGATTGGCTGTCTAATGGTAGGAATGTCCACCAGAGCCGTTTACCATACATTTCTGTGTTTATTTCACCACGTTTCAGAAAATTTGACAGTATGGCTACATCCAACTGGCCTCACAACCATAGATCACATGTAGGCCTATCTGGTTTGATGTCAATGTTACGAGTTAAATAACCATAGTTCAGTGCATACATTTCAATATGTAATGTAAATACACATTGTAGAGTGGCCTTTTATTGTGACCAGTCAAAGGCAAACATGCACTAATCAAGATAATTTTGTGCAGATATGTCATAGTTCTTTGACACATTTATGTGTTTATATAATTGAGTGTATGTTACTCCTTCTGTATGCCAAGGTGAAATACCTTTGCACGTGTTCAAAAGTAAATAAAAATATGTATTATGTATACCATATAGCAGCCATGGTGAAAAGGATAACACATTTAAGATGCTATACACACAAGTTAGCAAACCATACTAGGTAAATAATGTTTGAATGAATTCATCCTTCTTGAGCTACACTTATTTTATTAGTCAGATGGGGGATGGTAATAGCTTCCCATCCACTCCCTCAGTTAGACAATTTCACACACAAGGTCTTATAAATCTTTGTCTGAGAAAGCACAAGATAATTTTGTTTATTAAATAATTAGTAGCGGTTTCACTGGGATTAGGATATAATTTTTTTTTTTAACTGACATTTCATATCAATATGTTAAATACTTTGTGCAGGTTTGCTGATGTTCACTCTAGGATTGTAACAAGCCTGCACATGTTTGACTTTGCTGTAGGCTACTTTTTATCCATAGTTTTTCTGCATGTGTCTCTCTGTCACTGAGGGCTGAATGATTCTCTGAAAACTCAAAACAAAAGGTTTTTGGTCACATGCAATTTCCCCAATGCCACATTTTCACATATTGTTGATGTGATATATTCTTTATTCAATACTGGCAGGAACTGGCGCATTGTATCCCTATATGTTTATGCAAATTATGCAAATTATCATATATTTTAACTTTGGGCTTAATGCAGCATGTCCATGAATTAATATGTCTAGTGTTTCATTTAATGCACAATTTGTAGGTTATGCATACGTTTGAAACTGCTTTGTCAATAAACCCAATGGATCATCATGTCTTGGAGGTCTTGGGAGGCGCGGCTGGGAACTTTCAGTTTACAGGCCGGGGGGGGGAACTATACCTACCTGAAGTAGTCTACAGTTCAATTGGCACACGATGACACTACTATTTATAGGTACTAAACAGGATCAGTTAGGCTAGCCTATTTGAGCATCTAGGCGTATTAATAAATGCATTAGGTTTAATAATGGTTGACAGTCAAGATTAGGCTACGGCTAGGCTACATGGCAAAACATTGAGTTCATAAAGTTCATAAAAACAGGTATAAAGTGTTAACATTACAGTGTACATTCACAATTGTTGCTAAAACCAAATTAAATACTAAGATCAAACCAAAGAGTCGTTTTTTTCTAATTGTATATGATGTACAGCAGTATCAGGGATGCACAAAAACGCGGAAGCAACTCCAGTTAGCTATCTCGTTTGAAGACATGTCTGGCCATGGTCTGACCAATCCAAATGCTAAAGGGAACAAACCACAACAGCAGTGAGCGCTAGCTTCATGTCAACGATATAGGAATTACTCAGAAAGGACAGGGTTTGTGGCGAAAACGAGGGGGTTACATGAAGTGAATTTAAATTAGTAGTATAACTTCAGATCTTACTGTTTATGGGTAAGCTTTAATATTACCAATTGGTCAGGACGGGGATCTTGGGAATACAAACTGTCAGCTGTACGGTAGTAACTAGCTACCAGAACCGCCATCTCTCGCAGTCTGAGCGATCGCCGTGTCTTCCATACCATGGGAAACGCTGCCACCGCCAAGAAAGGCAACGAGCTAGAGAGCGGTGAGTTGTGGTGCTTTAGATCGGATGGTATTATTTTGTGTTATTGCTAATGCAGTTACGATCCTTCAAACTACATTAGCTAATCAACCCCGAGGATTGCATTGCTACCGTAACACCGAGGCTTGGGTTGCACGTCAGCCTGATGAAGACAGAACCATAAACAACCCCGTTTTGTAATCGATATATATTTGCGATATTATGTCTGCATTAATGTAGCAGAAGGCCTGACAGAAGTAAGAGACCACGAAGGATGTGGCCGTAAGGGGGTGTGGTCCCTAAAATGTTTCCCCGCCGAAATTACTCTATTCTTTTGCTTAAAGTACGTTACATTATAATTTTTCATGTAATATTATTTTTACAAACGCACGTACTAACGCTGTAGGAATAAACATATACTAGAATACTAATACTACTGGGGTTTCATACAATGCAATTAATTCGGCAGATTCATTATTCTGACGGGATTCATTTCGGCACAAGTAGGAACTGTCTTGCAAGCAAATATATTGATATAATGCCATTTGATATAATGTATGACACGTGCTGACTCCACCTGGATGGTAATACAATCAAATGTGTTGTGTAAACAGCTATGGTTAGTTCTTAAACTAGCATTCACAAGGCCCATTGCCTCTAAATCTTGATGGTGATTTTCCTGGTCTGTGTGGTACAGCTACTGTACAGTAGCCGTGTCGTTTATACATCGGTACGGTAGATAAATGCTTCACTAACTATACTACGGTAAAACGATCCAGACTAGCATCAAACCTCCACGTCGGTCATCACATTCGTTTGCTTGACTGTCCTTTGCTGTGATGTTCATAACAACATTATAAGCAGTCGGCATGTGGTTATCTTTGTTTGAGGTGTTTGTTTACATTATATTTGTTATCTAGTTATATCAGACACAAAGTTGATGATGCTTCAAACTTCTGTAACACTAATAACAGCAAACCACAAACCGATTTTTATGAATAATAACATCATTAGGTTTTGTGGGTCTATGTCCACATCAACGCTCAGCAACAATTTATTCTTAGCTACATAAACAAAGATTTTCCTTAGAGCTGCTCAGTGACCAAATATGGTGAAGAAATGACAAATGCCTACTTTCCATTCATAAAACTAGCCCAACTCTACAAACTCTCCCCACAGACGGTGTACACACACACTGTACATTATTTGTATTGTTCAAACACTAACACATAGTTTAAAAAAAAAAAAAAAGAGTTTTTATTTGTAATGCTGTTGTAACCTGGTGAGAGGCGCCCACACTCACACAAAGTCATTGACTTGAGTGGCTGGTCATCAGACCTTCGTCAGAGGATAAGCGGTATTACACGCATTGAAAGGTTTGACGTGCTAGGGCAAGGCCAGAGTTAATTTTCAACTGTACACTTTGACATTTGCATCTGATAATCAATCAGTCCAATGTGATAAATCTGCAATGTTTTCACAGGAATGTGCCTTTCATCAGATCTGATGAATTAACTGTAATGGTCCTATGGAGGCAAAAGTTAGACATTTAATGAAATGTAAAGGTTGTACAAGAGATTCTAAGCAGGTTTTCTTCACAATAGTTGTATATGCAAAGCATATTAAGTAGTCAATTGCATTTAAGTTTAAAATAACTTTAATTGCATAATGCTCTCAGTACAATATTCTGACAATGTGGGAGCAGATAAGCAGCAGATGGTGACTGTAGCCACCCACTGGCAGCCAAATGATCAGATTAGCAGAGCCTTCCATAATCCTGGGCCTTTTCTCTCAAAAGTATTTATGAATAGATTGTCATTAAACCTATTTAAGATAACACCATTCTGAGCTGTAGATTTGTCTGCAGTAGGCCAAAGCCGATCTTAAAAGACAACCTGGTAACCTAACTTTGTTTGTACAGTATAGCATGCTATACTATTCAAACTACTTCAATATGTCCCCCAACACCGTTTTAGACACTGACAGTGACATTGTGTATTCATTTTTACTGTGAAATAGTATATGGGACAGACTGTGAAATGTTGTGCTTATCTTATTCTTGCTATCCGGTTGTGCTAACTTTAAACACTTTAGCTATTAGGCGAAACACTTCCTGTGTACAAAAGGGTGTCAAATTGTTAAAAACCAAAGATTCTCAAAATGTTGAGGAAGTATGTAAACACTGCAAACTTTAGGCCAGTGTGCATGGTTTTCTCATGACTTTAAACCGGTTTCAGCAAGAGCTCATTAGACTATGAATCAATGATTAATAATGTGAAAGCAGTTTGGGAGGGACATTTATATTTTACAAATTATTTTTACAATCTCAAATCGAAATCACAATGCACATATGAATTTGTCAGTTCTGCCATGTTTTTTTTCCTTTGGTCCACCACATCTTTCTATATAATTCAACATATCAACATGCGTGGTTCTTCCTGCAAATCATTGGTCTATAGGAGCCTTTGCTATGCTCATTCTTCCCAGAGCCATATAAGTAAACAGAGTTACGTAACTCTGTTTACTTCTATGGCTCTGATTCTTCCAAAAGGTGACAAAAATGACAGAAGGGCTGCTTTGGTCTCATTGTGCAAAGCAAACCTGCTATATTTTTACGTTGTGTTGTTTGCCTTGATAATATCAAGTCAATGTTCTGTCATTCTGGATATGTCTGTCTGCTGTGTTTCCCATGTAATGTTGACTTATCCTCCCGTCTTATCATTTTGTGAGCTGTGTGACTTCCCTTGAGAAGGTATTATAATACAGTAAATGATGAACAATAGATTGGTGCTCATGGGGGGCCTCTGACCTAAACAATATTTACAGAGCCCTTTAGCATCACTTCTTAATACTGTACTCTTCCTGTCTTGGATGTGTTTATGTTGTCTATGTTTCAGCTCATCTTCAGGAACAAAATATTTTAATATCCAATTTGATATTAAATTCAGATGTGCTAGCTTTTGGCCATCTTTTCCAATGATTCCTAATTTTAATATTAATGTATATTTTCCTTTCCCTCCTATAGTCCTGTATAACTTTTTGCCTAGTCCACTCAAACCCAGAATATTGCTCAAGAAAATAATCCAGTTGTGTATGCCTAACTGTGTCTGTCTATTCTTTTTTTCAGTCAAAGAGTTTCTAGCAAAAGCCAAAGAAGACTTCTTACAGAAATGGGAATGTCCCCCACAGGTGAGAAAGAAAGGCCTTGTGAATGAAATTGGTACGTGCGATAGCTTTGGCCTTTATGTGTGTTAACACTTATGTCCACAGAGCACAACATGCCTAGATGACTTTGACAGATTAAAGACACTTGGCACTGGCTCATTTGGTAGAGTCATGCTGGTGAAACACAAAGCAACAGAGCAACACTTTGCCATGAAAATACTGGACAAGCAAAAGGTCAGTGGGAAGCCATGTGTGTCAAGTACTCTCTCAATCAGAGCTGGTCTCTCCAGTTTTTTTGTGTGTCGTTTTCCACACAAAATGTGGTGCCTAGGCCTAACCTTTATACCAGCACCTCAATAATTGTAATCATTCTTCTTTCTGTATGTTTTAAAAGCATCTGCAACATTGTACTTGTTTAGGATTGTGATGTCATTATAAGGTTATTTATTTAAAATGTTATTTTGTTTTCTTTAAGTTTCATTATTTCAATGAGATGTTAAGTTAATAAAAAGCAGTTTTATATCTGCTGTTTATTCTGATACAAATGACATTTCTCTGACAAGGCGTCAGCTGATCACCGTCATATCTGTTAGGTGGTGAAACTCAAGCAAATAGAACACACGTTAAATGAGAAGAGAATATTGCAGGCTGTCAGCTTCCCCTTTCTTGTCAAGCTGGAGTACTCATTCAAGGTACAGTGGTACTTTCTTTAATTTATTTTCTATTGAATTTCCTGGGGTCGATATTTATTAGCAAGATGTTGTCGTTATTCTTTTACCAGGACAACTCCAATTTGTACATGATAATGGAGTATGTCCCAGGAGGGGAAATGTTCTCGCATTTAAGACGGATTGGAAGGTTCAGGTGAGCCATTATTTGCATATATCTACTGTAAAGGAGACTTGGGCCTTCATTGTAATGAGCTCCCCAAGGAGTCCAGGCTGGTAGCTATTGCACCATCCCCTAACATAAATCAATATTCTGTTTCTTGCACTCTTATCTCTAGTGGTTGTGCATCCTTTTTATTTCGTGAAAATATATTTCTCTTGTTTTGTTTTTGTCTCACAAGTAAATTGGAAGGGCGATTTAATGCCCACACTGATGGCTTTGAATGTGGCCACATTCTCACATACAGTAATGTGCTCTCAGCCTGAATTTACTGTAATTGTACAGTATTAGAAAATGAACAGATACAAGCCACACTGTGGGCCATGCTGTATTTTGCCTTTCATCCAATATTTTATATCTGTTAAGGTTTTTAACTGGCATTACATTGTTTCCTTCTCTTCTCCAGTGAACCACACGCACGTTTTTATGCTGCCCAAATAGTGCTGACATTTGAGTACCTCCATTCACTAGACCTTATCTATAGAGATCTGAAGCCTGAAAACCTGCTCATTGACCATCATGGCTACATTCAGGTGTTACCTCCTCTTAATAAATACTATATTATTAGCAGTAGTAGCAGATGTAATTCTTTGCTTAGGCTATATCCTGTATTTATACTCTTCATTTCCAGGTCACAGACTTTGGCTTTGCCAAGAGAGTAAAAGGGAGGACTTGGACGTTGTGTGGGACGCCAGAGTATCTGGCACCAGAGATCATTCTGAGCAAAGTATGAAGAAATTGTCTTGTTATTTAATTGTATCATATGAATATGACATATTAATGAACTGAAGGTTATTTAAAAGGTGTGTGTGTTTGTTTGTTTGTTTATATATACATATTACACATTTATTGTTTAAGTCGGTGTACTCGAGCTCTAATCTGAACTCTTTCTAGGGATATAACAAAGCAGTGGACTGGTGGGCACTAGGGGTTCTTATCTATGAGATGGCAGCTGGCTACCCTCCATTCTTTGCAGACCAGCCCATTCAGATTTATGAGAAAATTGTGTCTGGAAAGGTAAGCCGGTTTGTGGTCTATTGGATAGCACAATGTGCAAAATATACTCTGTTAGGTAGACCTGTACACCTACTCCACATTTAGCCAATCACGTGACAGAATGTCAATGTAGGAAAACATGCAGTGGTCATTAGGTCTAGATGTTCTAGACCTAGGTTAATTTGACTGTAAGGTTGTTTGAGTGTCTCAGAAACTGCTGCTCTCATGGGATTTTCATGCACAACAACCTCTGGGGCCAGTTGTTCAATTTGTTTAAAATCGGGATAAAAATGACCCGTATTTGGGAATCCGTAAATAGGAACATAAACTAAGTGGCGAACACTGCTCGTATCAACAAAGCCGTATTACTACACGTTGCTTCACAATGCATTTCCATGTGTGAGGCGGCTCCGCAGACTGCGGAGCGATACTGTTTTGATTTGAGCTCGAAGTTAGCAAGCGTTCTCGAGAATGACTTAACCAGTATTTAATGTCTACTTGATTTACTTTATCACTGGTTAAATGCAATGTCATTACATGGTGCTTCCTCCACCCCACACATTTTCCTGTTTTGAACAACCCATTCTCAAGATGTGATCCAATCCGATAATTAGATTATTTTTGAACTGGCCCCTGAAGTTTACAGAGAATGGCATATAAAAATAAAACCATTCAGTAAACTGCAGTTCTATGGGCAAACATTCTTAATTAAAGAGGTCAGATGAGAATGGGTCACGTTGACAGGAAGGTAACTTGTAAACAATAGTTACAATAGTGGAATGAAGGTGTGTCTACAGTATACGTTACAGTATGTGTATATGTATGTAATGTATCTGTATATAGATTTTTCTGTTTCAGAAAAGCCTGGCACACTTCATGGTGTCCTCTTTCTCTTTCTAGGTACGATTCCCTTCTCACTTCAGCTCCGACTTGAAAGACCTCTTGAGAAACTTGCTTCAGGTGGACCTGACTAAGCGCTATGGCAACCTGAAGAATGGAGTCAACGACATTAAGGGCCACAAATGGTTTGCCACAACAGACTGGATTGCTATATATGAGAGGAAGGCAAGTCAAACACATTTTGGAGTAACTCTTTAACAGTGCTGCTGTACAATTTAAGTGAATTAAGTTTGTGGCAAATCATTTGTTGTGATGTTTTTATGATTATGATTATCATCAGTGTTTTGTGGTACAGTATAAAAACTAATTTATTTTAAGGATGAATAGGATTAGAGCGTTTTGTTCACCTTTTTCTGTTTTATAATTATGTGAAATGTGGGGCTTTCATGGTCTATGCTTGTGAGTACACAGCTGGCAGATAGCCTTTCTCCTCCATTGGAAGGCTCCTAAGCTGCCTGTGTGTCGCTTTATCATCCTTAGCCTAATTAAGCATTGAAACCATTGACCATTTGTAAGATAAAAGGCATGTTTGCAAAAGGAATGCAAATAGATGTCTGAGCCTAGCCTTGTGATGTCAAGCATTCCAATTTGAGACTGTATCATTATGTAATTCCTCTATTCAAAAGCACATCTTAAAGCTGGTGCTTATACATTCAAACTGCCTTACATACTTGGACTACCGTATACCATCATCTGAACCAATTGGAGCATGCAACAATAGCTAGAGCGCCAACAAAAGTCTTGTAGTACTGTAACCGATAGTAATCATTCCTAGATTTTAGGCAAAATGTCTGTTGATGACTCTGTTGATAGCCTGTCTATTACAATAGGCTAGATAATGGCATCTCTAAGAACGCCTAGCATAATTTAAGGTTGTGTCAGCAATTGTAACATAATATACTTTTAGTCAATATCTACTCACTGACGACTAGATGAACATTCTGTGTGAGTGCTAAAAAATAATCATGTTTCTACACAGCCCTAGCTTTGTAAATGGGGAACACAAAGTGGTGCACACCGCACAACACTTTCCTAAGCTTTCCAATGTGGGGGGCAGAGCTTCTGAGGGAGCACCCTATGGCATTGAAGTGAGATATGTTTTGATTTGTTTAATTAGAATATGCATAAAATGCTTTTGCGCAGTGGGGACAATTGAGGTAGATATTGAGTTTTTTTTCTTTATGACATGAAAATAACAAAGGGATTCTCTGCCAGACCCATCTTGTCTGCACTTGTTTCAGTGAACTTAGAGTACACTTCAGTGAACTATACACTGCATTTATTATCTAACTGCAGAGATTGTGGCACAAACCTTCAAGTGAACTGCAAGTAGCCTGTAAGGGTGGCCTCTTATTATCTAACAAATCTTAAATGCTTGGCATGCTTTTGGTCACTTTCAGGTGGAAGCCCCGTTCATACCAAAGTGCAGAGGACCGGGGGACACCAGCAACTTCGACGACTATGAGGAGGAAGAGATCCGCGTCTCGCTAACGGAAAAATGCGCGAAGGAGTTTGCAGAGTTTTAGGATGTGAGCTTGTGGAAATATCAGGGCATAAACACATTAAACAAGGGGATCTTTGCACTCTTCTAAAGACTTGGGATGGAGCAGACACCAACATTGTTCAATTCTACTACATAGTCCGTTCATTCCACTAACCTTAATGAGGTCGCGATGATCCTTGAGTGCCGTTAATCCCCACTGTCACGTACACCTGTGTATTAAAAGCAGACACATTGTTTTATTTTTCCTCCTTTTTAAGTTTTGTTTTTTACTTTGATGCCATTTTAGTGTTTTATGTGCTTCAGTGTGATATTTTTTACATTTGAGGATAACTGAGGCACTGGCCACTATACTAGTCCACACTAACTGATTTGTCTTGGGCAGAATGACAGTTGTGTGGCTGGTTGATGAGGTGTTGCCTCTAGTCAGCGGTGTACATTTATGGTCTGTTACAGGTCCACATTACATTGGCTATTGTAAAACTAGCCAGTTTTCAGACAGTTTTTTTTGTTTTATGTGCATATTGTCAGTTTTTGTAAGACATTTAAACAATAATTGTTTAAAGCATGACCAAATAGAATTGTGTGTGACAGAAGAGAAAGGTTCTTTCCTTTCTTTGCTTTTGCCTTAGAGAGCCAAGTGCTCAGACAAAGCATCCATTCACTGTCTTCTTGATATTCTGACTGAGTCACAGTTAGCCATTGCAGAAATATGGCAAAACCTTGTTACGAATAGTAAAATGCAAATGTGTGTGTTTGATCCATCTGGATCTTTTAGTCCTATGTAAAAAAAAAAAAAAAAAAAGAATTATTTTGTATCTCACAATTTTTTTTGTGTGCTGTGTCTAACATCATGTCCACCTTATCCATAGATTTTAGGTCTGTTTATATTGACCATTTGATGCTAATGAGTTTGTGGAGCAATGTGAATCCAGTATATGGAGAAGATTATGGTTAAAATATCCTTTTTAGGGTTTAACGGTGTGTATTGCAAACCGATCAGTTGAATGTGAATAGTGGCTTTGTCCACAACATTTTTAGAAATCTTAAGAAAAAAATAATACACACTTCATAATAATGTACAAGAGTTAATAGTTAACATGAAGATGTTTTTAAATCTTTTGGGACAGGATCGCAAAAAAAAAAAAAGCAATTTATGATTTTTTCTGTTGCTGAACCTAGCTGTTTTTTCTTGTTTGATTCGGTCTTAACAAAGAATGTAGATCTGCAACTTATAGGTATGCATATCTGCAAAGCTCGATTTAAGGTACAAGTCCTCACCATACACTGGCTAAAAAAAAAAAAAAACAAGATTGCTCCTTTATATATATCATAATACATTTATTGTGCATTACATTATACATATGCATTTCTTTAAATTCGTTCCATATGTTCTTATTTATACACATTAGAGATGCTAATACATTTTATTTTTAAAAGTGTCAGGCATGTACTTTATCTTGTATTATATGCTTGTATTTTTAGTCACCAACAGACTTATGTGGGTTAATTAATACTGTCAAATGTGAACATACTTACAAAACTGAGTGGGTTGCACATTTTCACTGAACAAGTTTCCTTGAAAACGTTCAAGACGTTATTTAACAGTTCTATTATCTTGTGCACTGCTGAAACAATCTAAAGCAGTAAAACACAGCGATCACTTTATTGTTCCCCCACAGCCTATATACTATGGCAAGCCGTTTATTCTCGAAGACTCACCTAGTATCTATTAGATGCTAGTACCTATTATTTAGATACCAGTATCTATTCCATTAGTTACTAGTATACAAATAGTTACCATCTATTCTTTAGATACTAGTATGTATTCTAACTTTACTAGTAACATTCATTAGATATAGTAACTATTGGAATAGGTAATAGTAACATTTTAATTCTTACTAGTAACTATTTTTCATTGATAGTGACTAGTCAAAATTACTGATAGTTCAATTGAAAATGTTACCATTAAAATTAGAATAGATACTATTAACTATTTCAATAATTACTAGTAACTATTGGAATAGATACTATTATCTAAATAATACATACTAGTAACTAATGGAATAGATAGATACTAGTCACTATTGGAATAGTTTAATAACTATTCCAATCTATTCTATTCCAGGAGCAAATTGATATCTGACCGGCAGAGGCCCATAGAATTACATTGCAAAAATGAGCAATTTATATAAATAGATATAGTATCTAAATAATATACATACTAGCAGCTATTGGAATAGATATACTAGTATCTAATAAATAGATACTAGTAAGTCTTGGAGAATAAATGTCAAAACTGCTTGCCATAATACAGCCCGACTCGTTTGGTAACTTGCTGTTACTGCGGTTCTCGTTCCTTGAACGTGTCTCAAACGAGATGAGAAAGTGGTTATTAAAGTAGAAATATCCCCAGTATAAAGCAAAGGGGTATATTTAATATTCCCCAGCCAAATACCGAATAATAAAAAATATATACAATTGTATGACCAAAAAAACACTACATTCTAGGGCTCAAGGCTGAATGGGCATGGCCGTAATTTCCCCCCCCCCCCAGGCAACATTCTGAGAGGTGCTACACTTCTAGCTAGCAGCAATGCCACATCTTTTAGCTGGTGCAATTGGTTTTGTAAAACCTTATATGTATGAGCCAGGAGACAGATAAGGCACCTGAAGGAAATTGATGAGCCAATAAATCCACGTATTATCCGTAAGTTGTTTCACAATGGTTAGTTATGACTTCACCTAGCAAAAAAATAAAAATAAATAATATTTACACTACCGGTCAAAGGTTTTAGAACACCCCAATTTTTCCTGCTTATTATTGAAATTCAAGTAGGTTAAGTCTAATGAATAGCTTGAAATAGTACAAAGGTAAGTGGTGAACTGCCAGAGGTTAAAAAATGTTTTAAGGCTACCCAAAACTGAAAAATAATATACATTTCAGAATTATACAAAAATGCCTTTTTCGGGGAACAAGACATTGGTTAACAACATAGAGCTATTCTGCAGCAATGGAGATTGATCAAGCCTTGAACGTTGGTGTTACCAACCCCCACAGGGTTGCCAACTTGCCTTGATTACCTACAACCCCCCTTCTGCATAAAAGTAGTGTTGCTATAAAAATGGCAAGAGAAAGGCAATTAAAAATGGAAGAGAGACAAACCATCATACCATTTAAAAATTAGGTCTTTCCTACAGAGAAATGGGCAAGAAAGTCAAGGTGTCAGTGAGTAGTTTCCTTCCCCATCAAAAGGCACTAAGAAAATGGGAAAAACTGACAGGAAGAGGTCTGACAGACCCAAAGCCACAACAGTATCAGAAGAAAGGTTTCTGAGAGTCAACAGCTTGAGAGCTAGGTGGTTCACAGGACAACAGCTTCAAGCACAGCTTAATAGTGGTGGTAATAAGCAAGTCTCAGTTTCAACTGTAAAGAGAAAACTTCGAGCTGCAGTTTGACAGGTTGAGATGCAGCAAGAAAGCCATTGCTAAGACGTCAGAATAATAAAAAGAGGCTTGACTGAGCCATGAAACACCACCAATGTACTACTCAAGACTGGAAGGTGTTATGGACTGATTAATCAAAATTTGAAATCTTTGGTTCATCGTGCAGGATTTTTGTATGCCATCGATTAGGCAAAAGGATGGTTCCCCAATGTGACAACAATCAAACATGGAGAAGGAAGCGTTATGGTCTGGGGCTGTTTTGCTGGATCCAGGGTCGGTGACTTGTACAGAGTGAGAGGCACCCTGAACCGAAATGGCTACCACAGCATTTTGCAGGGCCATGCAGTACACTCTGGTATGCGCTTAGTTGGTCAGGGGTTCATCACAGCAAGATAATGACCCAAAACATAAGTCCAAGCTATGCCAGACCTACCTTAGGAAAAAAAAAAGATGGTAAGCTTAAAAACATGGAGTGGCCAGCACAGTCACCAGACTTGGACCCTATTGAGCTGGTTTGGGATGAATTGGACAGAAGAGGGAAAGCAAAGCAACCTACAAGTGCCATACATGTATGGGAACTTCTGCAACAGAGTTGGGAATAACTTTCATTAGAATATTTGATTTCCATTGTAGAAAGAATGCCACGAATGTGTTTAGCTGCTATACCTGCCAACGTTGGCTACTTTGAAGAGTCAAAAGTGCAGAATACATTTTTAATTTATAAATTGATTCTACCTCTTTAACTTTTATTTGATCTATGCTTAAATTTCAGAGTATCATGACATATTGAACTGCACTAATTGTGTATATTATATTGTATGAAAAAATATGCAAAAGACAATATATTTACTTTTATTTTTGAAACATTTAAATAAAGACATGACAATGTTGTATATTAGGCCACATTTCAGGACAATCTTAGAACAAATATCAATTGGCCAAGAAATTAAAAGTATAGTAGCCTGTAAACAAAAAACTGAAGCAGATAAGTGAATATGCATTGTTCCAATAGGTGCTGAACAAGTGTGAAGAGCTGCCACTCGCACCAAGGTTGTAGTGATATTTAAAATAAGCCTGCGTAGTAACACAATTATGCCAAACATAACTTCTCACATTTCTATACATATTAAATGCACACCTATGTCATTTGGGCATTTTCATTTTGTTACACATTTAATTCCAGATGTGCAAGGTATCTTGGACACAGGCAGTTTGTCGCCTGGTGCTGGGGCTATTTGTGAAGGCAGAACAGGATCGTCATCCCTTCCTGTGTGGTGCTCCGCATACAGCGCTAGTACCCAGATGACGAGGGTGTTTATGTCGGCTTTCAACCCCACCCTGATGGCTGACTTTTCTAAATGATTGGTTTTATATTTGATTCAAAATCAGCAGTATAGTTGCTGTTGAAACAAGACAAATGTGTGTCAGTCTTACTTGGCTGTGTTGACATCCTGGGATGGCTCATTGGTGTTCCACAGTGCATTTTAGGCTCCAGGACTGTTAAACCAGGAGACAAAGCCTGCAATGGCCTCAGATGCTCTGCTGTCGGGCTGCTCATACTGCGCACAGTGGTGGTGGGACGGACACACTTTGCAGGGAAGCCACGAAGGGTGCAGGGTCACAGATTACCTCATTGAAAAGGAGGTCCATGAGCTTTCCAATGTAGTCTATAAATTAATTAAATTATTAGACGCTTTCAAAAAAAAAAAAAAAAATCTGTCTTTTAATAAGTGTGACATATGCAAAGTATACTGACATAGGAATGTAAAAAAGTGTAGGCAATTAGTAATATAAAATGAATGCATAATGGAAACATAACAAACCAGAGGTGCTTTGGGTCTTAACGGGACAGACGGCATAGCCCCCCCTCTTTGCCTTAGGGTACGTGACACAGTATTGAGGGTCTCCCTCAGCGGTCCGGGCTTGGCTGCGGCCAGTGTTTTCATTGAAATGAAAAGCAGCCAGGTAAAGTCTGAAAGTAAACATCATTGTCAGTTGTAAAAAGTGTCTAAAATCTATACAATTCAAAACTATAGCGGCAAACGATTATTTTCTATGTAACCATTGAGGATCCTAAACCAGATGACTCTTACTGGCAGAGAAATGGTGCTAGGCCAAAAGAGTCTACTCCAGTTTGGTCTGAAGTTGTCCGTAGAGGAAAACCCAGCATTAAATTGCATAAGAGATTATCAGCGCCTACCCTACTACTGGATCTTCCACTGCAAAACAGGTATGATCCATTGATTG
>JAODUE010056388.1:0-17241 GCA_027564755.1 Amblyopsis hoosieri | reverse complement strand
CCCCCCCCCCCCCCCCCCCCCCCCCCCGCCCCCCCCCCCCCCCCCCCCCCCCCCCCCCCCCCCCCCCCCCCCCCACGCCGGAGCCTGTGATTGGATGAAAGGGACTGGCGGAGGGATTAGTGTGGTAGTGTAGCGAAGTGACAGGCGGCGGTGTTAATTAGGGCGTCTGCAGATTAATACAGGTTTAAATACAGGAGGAGGAAGGAAACAGGGCTGGCGTTATGAGTGACACCCTGCAGGGGGTTCGGAGTGGAGAGGCAGAGCGACTTGGAGCGCGGTCGGCGGGAAAGTGAGAGGGAGAAAGAAAAAAACACAGAGAGCGTGAGAGGGGGCTGAGAATATTTAGCAGTACTTATACAAAAAAGAGGGACTGGGTACTGATGGAGGGAATATAAAAAATAAATAATAGGAGAGGTGGAAACACGACCCCGACCGCATCTTATCGGCGGTGGGGGCACAGGGGTGGAGTGGCGGAATGCATCGAGTTAGGGGAGTCATTAAAAAAAGTGTCTGGTTTGCTAAAGCGCACGCACTGTTTGAAAATAGGCTGAATAAAATCTGCATGTGTTTAGCCAGAGTCCATCACGCAGCCACTGGTACTTAAGAGAGGCTTATAGGAAATAGAGAAGATGTTGGGAGGTAGGAAGGGAGGAGGGGAGAAACAAATGAGAGAAAGAAAGAAAAAAGGAGGGCAGGAATATAAAAAGGAAAGAGACAAAATGACAAAACGAAGGAAGGAAGGAATATGTTAAGGTAGGAAGGAAATAAAAGGGAATGATTGATTGGACAAACAAACATTGGAAGCAAGAAGTGAAAGAATGAAGGAAGGCAAGGCGGAAGAAAAAAGAAAGTATGGAAGGAAGGGAAGAGAACGGGAATAAAATAAGGATGCAAGGCATGAAGCGAGGAATGAAATAGGGAAGCAGAAAGAGGACGTCTCCTCGACCCACCGCAGGCACTGACGCATGAGAGAGAAGGGAACAACATTTGAGGCAACGAGGAGAGCTAGCTAGGCTCGTCTCGCTGCCACCGTGTGCGAAGGCACGCCGCTTGAGTGACTGACAGCTTCCACCTCAGCGCTCCCTCAAATGGGGTTAATAATAACGACACACGCCGTAGTCCTGTTTTGCCAACTGCCTCCAGGGGGAAGTGAGTTAATAAAACATGGTGTATTGCTAGCGCGCTAGCCAGGCGCAGAGCTAGGCCAATAGCAATGCAAGCCTGCGCTAATGCCGTAACTAGCGGGGCAGGGGGGTATGTGTGCATACGCGTGTGGTGCCTCCTTTAGTACGTGCATGTGCGCGCCTATGTGTGGGCCAATAGCGCTAACTGGCCGTGTGTTCGCTCACGTGGCCCCGCGCTAGCGCCCGTACCTCACCCGGGCGCACCAACGCACAGCAGCGCTTTATAGCAGGCAAATAAGAGCTATTAAAATTACTCTCTAACTTCATTGTTCCGTTCTCCGCCTAGGACGCCTTTATGAATAATACAATGGTAAACCCCTGGCGAGGTTATCGAGCGAATGCAAAGCGCCGACTCTCTCGCCCAAGTCTCAGTGGATTTCAGGCGGCTAAAAGGCTTTTGCCATGCTGATGGACTGATGGCTCACCAACCGACAAACTGCCTTGTCTGCCTTGGTTGATCTACCTTAAAAAAAGAAAAGTCGCGTTTGTGACCGGCACACACCAGCGAGGCTCGAGTGACATTCATTTCCACCTGCGAGACGGCAGAAAGAAGGCGTTGGGGGGGTAGAATGAAAGGTACAATGTGAAACCAAGCTCAAGGAAAGAAAAATGGGAGAAATATGACATGGGCCTGAGAGTGAAGGAGTGAGAGAGCTAAAGAGAAAGACAGAGAGAGAGGAATGTGACTGAGAGCAATGTTTCCAGCAGTGATTTTACAGTCTATTGAAGCAGAAAGCACTGAAATTTATATGAAATATTAAGACAGAGCACAAGAAACACACAGAGAGAGAGAGAGAGAGAGAGAGAGAGAGAGAGAGAGAGAGAGAGAGAGAGAGAGAGAGAGAGCACCATCGTTCCAATTAGTTTCATATTTTTCATTTCCGTTCATTTCCAACATAATGCATGTCGCTCATGAGACATGGAACTTAATTAGGGAATACAAATAATCAAAAACTATTGCATATTACATAATTGGTTAGGTTATCGGCATAATCACTATTGCTCTTCGCAACTCCAACCAAGCATCAGAGCCAGACATATTTAGTCTAACCTATCAAAAGCTCAATTTTCCAGCGTTGATTCCATGCAAGAGAGGCTAGGATTAATTAACATGCGGTGTTATACAACAGTATAACACCGCATGAAGAATACAATTCTAGACTTGGCTTTGTAGAGCACCTACTGACTTAGGAAAAACAGCTTTTCAGTTTTCAGCCCCATCAGCTTGGAACAAGGGTATCATTTTTTTTTTTTTTTTTTTTTTTTTTTTAAAGGGTGTCATTACCTACTTTTAAAGCTAAGTTGAAAGAATTGGGGAAAAAAACTCAGGAAAGTCATTGTTTTAACCCTTAGTTTTACATAAGTTATTGATACACTTTGCTTCTCTGTGTATTGATTCACAAAACCTGCAAACAGCCAGTCATGTCAAGTTTCCCAACAAATTCCTCTGCGTAAGTTTAATGTCCGACTTGGTCATTGAGCTTCGTGCTGTAGTTGGTCATAGTGCATGTCAATCAAAATACCTCTGTTGTCATGTAGGCGGGTCTTGATGCCAGCGCTGTGTCTCAGACTTTACATACAGTAAGTAAAGGCTGGCTCTGCGAAACTAATCCTGATTCCTGCGCCAGTATCAAGGTAGTAAATACCAGTGTGTGACTACTGCAATAATTAGCACACAGTTATTTCCCTTATTCTAAAAAAAAAAACTGAATTTACTATGATAACTGTAAATGCTTGACGGCTGAAAATATTTCAGTTTATATGTATATAATTAATGATAATACTGTGATAATACTGTATGTGACAGGGCTGGCCCCAAATATTCGATTATTCGGGATTTCATTCGTTGGGTATGTATTCGATTTAAAAATTGGTATTCAAGTATTCGGTTTTTCATATTATACATGCATGATTTCCCATTAATCCCTACTGTCTCCATATAAACCCACATGTTGAAATGTAATTGTTTATCCTACACTGTGTCAACACCATTGATTGCAATTGGCTTTGTTTGTAAAATGAGAGAGGCTATTCATTCAACACACTCTTATTGGCTACTACAGGAGTCACATGCTATTGGACAGCTCTGACTGGCTGAATTGACGTGTCAATTAAAGTGGCCAATTTGAGTGCATGACTATGTTTACATGTGTGCTCACTGAAACTAGTAATGGAAGATCACTTCTGTTATTCTTCTTAATTATAGTTGAGTGTTTTTAATGGTGTTTTTGAGAGAGTATTCGAATACTCGTTCGGAAATACCATCAAGTATTCGAGACCTAGAAAATGGTATTCGGCACAGCCATACTGTATGTATGTCTTAGCTTCCAATGCGTGCATATCTTGTACATTGTAGATCATTTCTAATAAGAATATGGTGTGTACATGATCTACTGTACCATGAAGTACGTTATTTCGTCAAACTGAGAATAGGAGGCTATAGCGGGACATGTGCAGAACATGGGGCTCAAAAACAGAAGCAAGGATATTCAATAATATCTACAGTGAATACATTCTTCCAGACGTTTTTATACATCGTGATTAACACTGATTGCGATGTGTCAAACCCTGTGGGCCTGGGATATTGAACACACACCCTGTGATATATAAAGGGCTGCGTACACGATGAGAATGCCCTGACAAGTAAATGGAGTTTCAGATAACTGACTGTGCAAATGGGATTGAATTAATCTAACTGCAAAAAGATTAACTGTCATATGCTACAGTTAAAAGGGATGATTAGTTTGTCTGAAAACAAAGTAATATGTTGTTGTATTTGACCCTGGAATTACGTTTAAAGGGAAAGAGGGCCATTTGACTTTATGATTATGATGGTTAGCATAACCACTACAATTAACAAGATAAATACAGATTTTAGGGTTAGATAAGGTTAATAACAGTATAGTGTAATTTGTAAGGGTGTAATGTCATTAACCTACTATACTGTACTACTATACTGTCGAATTATGACTATAAACTATTGGCGACTGGCAAAGATAAACTATACCATCGCTAGTCTGCAATGACTATGTTTGGAAAGTAACCTTTCCTACCCTAGTGTTAACCACATGTTTTTACTATATGCAAAGTAGTGCGTACTGATTGCCTGCACTGAGGCAAAATGAGCCCATTGAGAACTGAACCCCTAATTGCGAGCGCCATTATCGGCTCCCTAAACCACACAGGAGATCTCTTGGAGTGGTGAAAAGGAATGATGGCAGCACAGGTGTGAACAATTCAAAATGCGATGAGAGAGAGAGAAAAAAAAACATCCCTTGTCTGCTAGGAACAATAAATCGGGCGCTCAGACATGCAGGACAAATAACCGCGAATATACCATCTGCATAAAAAGACGGTATATTTGCGGTTATTACTGATTCAAAGGAAAAATAGATTAGTTCAGCTCGTCACCATGTTAATTCTTTGACTAATCATACAGTATGACGGGTCTACTATTACAGTGTTACTCTACAGTGTGCTAAGCCAGTCTGCCTTGCTGTCAACAAGGACACATAAGCATGTCACAGCCGTGACTATTCACCTCTAACAAGTCAGCGCTGCAATCGTCTGCAACCGACTATTCAAACAGTTGGGCGGTTGGGGGTGGCGCCCCACCAGGCCAGGTCCCGGCAGCTCGTCTCGTTCTACGATCTCTCTTCATTCACGAGGAGCGGGGAAGGCCAACGGTGTTTGTTTGGACAACATGGCAATGTGTTGCGGCGCATGTATGATTAATAGGGGGCAAAGTAAACCTTGGATCAGCAGTCAGTTGCCCCCAGCAGACTTTATGCATTAGGGATGAGATGGGGGGGGGGTTGAGCAGAGGCTGAGACCATTTGATTTGCATCCCTGTGGCAGAGTGGCTTTCCAGGCAAGGCTTTTCCCAAAGGGAGAACTCAGACGACTCAAAGCACCGTGGAATACCTCGGGTGTGGGGGGCGGGGGGATGTCGCCGGGCTTTTTCCAGTGGTGTTTTAAAGTGTTTGTTGGGGGTAAAAGGGTATGGCTAGACCCTCTGGGATATTTGGGATGGGGGGCATTCATCAGGCGGTGCCAGCGATTCTCACAGGACTCTGCATGGTGTGGAAGGAGCTCAGCTGTTTGGATATATGGAGGCAGCAGGGAGCAGGCAGCCAGTCTGTCTGTCTCTCTGTCTGTCATCCTGTCTGTCTGTCTGTCTGTCTGTCTGTCTGCCTGTCTGTCTGTCTGCCAGCCAGTCTGTTTGCCTGCTGTGTCACAGTTCTATTTCGAATATGGTTTCAAGCTTGACATGGCACATTCCTATATAGCAAAGCCAATTACACACTCACAGACTTACTGTGTTACAAACAGACACACACCTATGAACACGCATGCCTCATCTAGCCACATGTACTGAACGTGCACGCACATACGCACACACATATACACACAGACGCTGAGGCGGGCCGGCTAGCTACTGGCTACTAAACCCAGCGGAGGAAACAGTGCTCACAGTCCAGAGACTCCATTCATCAAGCCCGACAGAGATAGAGAGAGAGAGAGAGAGAGAGAGAGAGAGAGGGAGAGTGAGAGAGAGGAAGAGAGAGAGAGAGAGGGAGGGAGGGAGAGAGAGAGAGAGCGGAGGGCGGGAGAGAGTTAGAGAGAAGAAGGGGGCGAGGTAAACAAACAAGTGAAAGATAACAACGGCGAGAGAATAGAGCGTGTGGACAAGGTCAGAGGAGAGAGAGAGAGAGAGAGACCAAGGGCCACAAAAGGAATCAGGAATCGCAACAAAACACACAGAAAGCAATAAAAGGAAAGAAGAAGAAAAATGGGGGCTGGGCAAGTAGTACAAGTAGAGAGAGAGAGAGAGAGAGAGAGGGAAATAAGGAGGGAGGGAGAGATACAGAGAGGGGGGCGATAGGGAGAGAGAGATGGGCAGAGTTCCCCTGCTGCGAAGGCTTCCATTAACATGGAAATCACCCTTCCCCCCCCCGGTACTCCCTGCCCAGCTCTGATGGTTTGGCTCCAACTGCCATTATTCTGCACGAGAGGGCACACCGCCAGGTCGCATGAAGAAGAACGCTAACGCTCCCTCCCCCCTCTCTCTCTCTCTCTCTCTCTCTCTCTCTCTCTCTCTCTCGGTGAGAGATGTCACCTACATCCCACATCCCAAGATGGTGGGATGGTAAAAACGCCATGAAACCCCCCAAACGGGGACCCACACCTCGTTTGGGGGGAGTGGAGGTCATGGCATTTTGACTTTGCCCTTCTCCGCTGCTTCACATACTCCGCAGAAGGAGAGGGGCGCATGGTTCTGTGAATTCATCTCAGTGTTGGGTCATTTATGGCCTACTCGGGCTTCCGCAGGGCTGGATAATCTGCCGGCAATGAAGGTCTATTGGAAAAGTTTGTGTTGCGGGGAGATTAGCGCACATTGAATGGACCCGTGATGGCTCTTTTGGCATGGCGGGATTGGGGGAGGTGGGGAGCGGCGCTCATCGACAGAAAGTGCAGCCCCTCTGCGAACTGCCAGTTTGAATTGGCGCTCGTTATCGTGCTCTGCCTCATTCGCATCATTTGTATGTCATGTGTGTGTGTGTGTGTGTGTGTGTGTGTGTGTGAGAGATGATTTTGCATTAACGTGCCAACTGTGTGCACATCCCCCCCCCCCCCACAAACAAACAAACAAACAACAACAAACAAGCGCGCACACGTTCGAGGCTGCCCACGCAGGATGAACGCCTGGAGGAATAGGTCCAAGATGGGCTCGTGGTTATGTCGCTAGGGTGCCGGCGTACACCCGCCCGTCTAATTGTGCGTTGTGATGCGAGGGATCGATTTCAAGGGTCTTCCCCCCCCCCCCGAGGCTGCTGTATATACTTTGCACATACTGTACGTGTCTATGTGTTGGTGCGTGTGTGTGTGTGTGTGTGTGTGCGTGCGTGTGTGTTCCCTTGCCACCCTCACATAGCTCTCGTACACAAAACTCTGTCTGTAATAAAGAAATCCTTCAGAAGCCTGTACAGTCAGCTTTGTGCACTGTCATATTAAAAGGCAGGCGCATGCACAGTGAAATAAAAATATAGCCAGACGCAAGCCACCGCCGCCACAGAAAAAAAGATATTTAAAAAAATAAATAAAGCACAACAAAACAAAAATCGACTCCATTCCGTTTCAAAGTGCAGTGTTGTCCCAGACTCTCCATGAGATGGGATGATTTTTAGCGAGTGTTATTACTCCAGTCACCATGAAGATGTACCCCCCGCTCTTTGCTTCTGTTATCCCACCACCCCTTGCCCATCCTTCCATCTCCTCGTCTCTCATTCCCCCCTTCACGCTTGGCCAACCCGGCCGCGGGACTTACTTTGGTGCATTCTAAAGGGTTGACGGCTTTGCGTCTTTACCGCGGCAGGGGCCGGCCAATCGGAGGCATCGCGTCGCCCCGCGGGCTGCCGTGACTGGGCCGCGTGTGACAAGTGGACATGCTGGCACGGTATTGGTCTCTGGGTTGTGCGTCCTTCACTCCGACAAGCCCATTACTGGTCGACAAATGCGTATTAGTCATGCCATTTAAGCATAGTCATTACAGACGCCCTATTGAATAAGACACGTTCAATATGCCTTCCGTGTTAATACATTTCAGTGGTACGCTAAATAGGCTAAGGCAGAAATTCTGTACGCCAACAACTGCCTGGATAGTCTAAATTGGTGATTTCCTCCCACCGTTCCAATAAATAATAGCATTTAAAAAATATGGAACAATTACAGTAAAAAAAGCAATAGCCTTTAACGATTTAATAATATAATCAATAATTAAAACAACATTCTGACGTTACACCCTGTAATATATTGCATATCACAGAAACAACGGGGGATGGTTTCTACAGACCGGACTTTATTGCATTACTGGGAACGGAAAACACAATAAAAGCGTGTTTATGGTGGGACTCTTAATTTGGAGTGCTGGCTGACGAGTGGGCCCTCTCAGCACAGACACTTCTGCCACCGCCTCTGCAATGACTGGCCACCAGGGGGCTTTAAAACGAACAACAGATGGGTGTGTTTGCTTGAGAGAGGAGGGCATTGGGTATGTGAACAGCATGAGCGTGTGTGTATGTGTATGTGTGTGTGTGTGTGTGTTTTATTTATCTGTGACACAGGCTTCTGCCCCATGGTTTCTTGTTTATTTCCCCTCTGGTGCACCGTACATATACGCATGACACACACACGCACACACACACGCACGCACACACGCACGCACACGCACACACACATGCACACGCACACACACACACAGTTGGCATTTGATCAAGCTGAGAAGATGAGATAGGAGATATAGAGGTGATGGGATCTGCCATTTCTTTTCAGGGTTATTGACGCACGCACGCATGCACGCACAAACACACACACACACACACACACACACACACACACACACACACACACACACACACACACACACACACACACACACCACAGTATGCATAGCTATCTCCACCTCCTCTTGGGTTTCTCTACTCCTCTATTGTCTCACATGTTTCCACCTTCATTAACCCTCATACACCTCCTGCAGTCTCTCCCTCCCTTCCTGTGTCTTCTCCTTGTTTCCTTTCCACTTCCTGTGCGTTCCCGCAAGCTCTCCGTCTAGTCTCGGCCCGTGACATACAGACGTCCTTTTGTCTTTGCGCAGGCAGACGATTTTCACTATGAATGGCGTCGCAGTGCCAATTTATCCCTGCAGGTGGCCTTCCAAAAGGAGCAATCTCACATGCAGACTCAAAGACTCCCGAAAGACTTTTCCCAGAATGCACCACATACACCTTTGCTCCGCTATGCTCAATCAATGGCAAGCATAGCTTCCGGCAGTCCTTTTTTCTTTTTTTTCCCCAGTATATACTGTATATACAATTGTCTTCACAGCGAAGCAGTGCAATTCTTTTAGTTAGCTTAATGCAAATCCAGCGGAGATAAGAAATTCGTCGTGACAAACCTCTTACAAAGATCACTAATTGCAATGTCTGTTGGTGTTATTTCTACCTACCCCTTATACTGTAGCTCTGTTCCTTAAACACACTGTATATTAATGTTCGCTATATTCAACACGTAAACTGTATTTAACATTTCAGCGCTAACCAGCCTTCCGATAAGAGTTGGGTGTAGTGTTTCATAGTTTGTAGCCTCTAGTGTTTAATTCCCTTCAGAACGTGGGGTAGGTCTGAAATTGGACAAAGGCTTGCTCCTTTTGCTGTTGTGTCCCCTTTTGATCCGCCAACGACATTATCCTGCCTTCTACTACCGCCTTTTTTCACTGTCGCATGAGCGAGAGTGCACGTGCATATAATACACGGCAAGATTTACACACAAACATCTCTCTCTCTAACTGTCTCGCCGATCTCTTTCCATTCCCATTCTCTCAGTAACAGCCCCCGCTCTCCCGGGAAATGAATTAGTAGTATTTATGATGAAGCCCTCACTGAACTGCTTCATCTCTCTCTCCCTCCCTCTATCTCTCCCTCCCTCTCTCTCCCTCTCCCTCTCTCTCTCTCTCGCTCTCATCTCCCTGGTGCATAAAATGACACTGATCTTATCGGCGATATCTAGTAGTCATCTGACAGACAATCTATCTTTCCGTCCATCAAACCACCAAAAAAGAGCGATGGCTCGCGTTCAACGCTTTTACAGCCTGCTGTGGGCAAGCCAAGCTGTCTGGAAAACGCATAAAACAAGCGTGTGGCACACCTGTGTCTCGCAATGTGTGTGTGTGTGTGTGTGTGTGTGTGTGTGCGTGTTCAGGTGTGTGCATTAACATGCCATTATTGTCTTCTTGAGTCTGTTTTAACAACCGTGGGGCTTGTGTGTGTGTGTGCGCGTGCGTGTGTGTGCATGTGTACGCAAGTGCTGTATCTCTCAGGTTTCTGGGACTAGGCCAGAGCACAGATCAAGTTTTGACATTCAAAGTGAGAGAAACCTATTTCACAGTGATATTTTGGCTTATCGTGTTTCGAGTACGTCAAGAATGACCTCTGAAATCACTTCTTCGGCTGTTAACTTGTATTTTCTGTGCTGCATGTTTCATTGAGAATGATCGCTGGGGATTTCGGGTCTTTGAACGTCAGGTTTAATTTAGTCTGTAGCCAAGGACATTTACATTGGCACACTGTGCGCTGTACATGGAAATATTTCCCATGCTCTCAGGAAAAATAACTCATTTGATAGGGAGAGTTCAATTGCTTACCCAAAACCCTACTGCTACACTGAGTGGCCTACTAAATAAAGCTGCACTTACATGCACACTTCTTCATATACAACAAAGGGCAAATTGCTTTTTACAATGCCTTTTCAGCTTCTCGTCAGACTAACGTGCAAGATCGTGTTAGTTAATTTCTTAATTTGTCCACATTTGACATCGTCTGAGGCTCAACAGCGCCAACCAGAGCCATGGAAAGAACAGCATTGCGCCTTCTCCATTCACGCCAATGGACCATTTCTTTCACAGCAATGGCGGATCGTGGAGCCTCAAAATAGTTCCCAGAAGTTCTCTAAATACTAAAAGTACCGTATAAATAATATTTGATATATATATATAAATTGTTACAGCTTGCTGTCCTTTACAGCTATAGTCAGCAATTGCAAGATAATTGTAAGCTAATACACTTTTTGACAAATTCACCAAATATATCCTCGCATTTTGCTAGAAAAAAAAAATCTGGTACTTCTACACAGCCCTGGCTCCGTAAAGAGGAGCATAAACAAAGTGGCGAACACCACTCACAACAACGATGCCGCTTAGCTTCACAATGCATGTCAATGTGTGGGGCGGTGATTCTGATGGCGTTTGTCATGATTTGAGCGTGAAGTTACAGTAGCCTGCGTTCTTGAGAATGACTAACCCTGCCTGGAACTAGGAAAACTCTCTATACTGTATCTCCTATACTAAAAGAAAAAAGAGGACTAAAGAGAAAGGGTAGTATTGGTTAGGATTTCTCTGGACCAATCACAGCTCAGTCACGTCACCCCACTACATGGTTGCACTCACGGGGAACAGTTTTCTGCACACATTGTTTTCTTTTGGTATTTTTTACGACTCATCTACCATTAATCCAAAACTCTCAACTTCCAACTAACTTTCGACATCCAAATAGAACGCGGCATACCTCCTGCTATTGGTTCATTTATGGTGTTGGTTTGCATATTTTCGTAGTGCCAGTTTGTTGACTTGTCACATGTAGTCAGTGGTAGAAATTGATTATCGTATTTTAATGCTACAACAAGATATATACCTGAGCATTAATGTGTGTGTAAACTGCACCCTAAAATGTGTTATTTCAGCTGTAAACTAAGTAATAGGATTGATCTGTGATGAGATAATTGCATTTTATGGGCTGAAAATGAATCTACACATCATATCCGTTAAAGATCAAACCAGGATCTGGCTGGTTTACAACGGTACACTCCATCAGCTCATACTGTACGTCATCAAATTCAAATGTTAACGTTAATGTTAATAGGGGACCCCCTATTTTTCAAAGTTGTGGGTGGACTCAGATCTGGAGTGCAGTTACACTTTAATTCAC
The DNA here is from genome assembly GCA_027564755.1 of Amblyopsis hoosieri. Lineage (NCBI taxonomy): Eukaryota > Metazoa > Chordata > Actinopteri > Percopsiformes > Amblyopsidae > Amblyopsis > Amblyopsis hoosieri. The sequence continues at coordinate 5,519 of JAODUE010056388.1, read as the reverse complement.
ATTGCACCCATGTTGTTTCCTCCTGTGCAACCTACATTCCAGAGTGGTACTTTATTTTACAATTAATCTATAATAATTATCTTATTTTTAGGTACACTTCTAGCCGATACTACTGCCTCTTTGCATTTCAATTTATCCCTGAGAGACTTCGCTGTGCACTATCCATATATTATTCAAATACAGTTTATGTAGGAAAACATGTTTGACTAAATCACTACATGGAAACAAGTGTCAGAGATTTCAAAGTATTGCAGCAATATAATACTGTACCATTAAGTTACAGCGATATTACAGAAATGAGTGTTTACTCTGTATTTTATCCACAGAGCCGAATCAGCATAATAATAATAATAATATAATATTAAAGTGATTACGTAATACCCATTTGGATACTGCTGGTGGTCGATAACCTGGTAATTCGAGAAATAAATCAAAACCCAAGAGTCTTGAGTTTTCTTCAACATCTATTATGCCTTGCATCCCACATTGTACGACATTCATTAAGACCACATTCAGGCACTGAGCTAAGCTAGAATCGCTGGGACTGATGGTAAACCCCTGGTTGGTTTGATGGCTACAACCATCCAGCTATCCAACTATCAGACTATCAACTGTGAACACTTTCATTTGTAATTTTTAAAAGACTATTTTGGCAATAGATCTAAATACAGCATGCAAACCATGTTAATTACCACATGCAGACATCAAGTAACAATCTAAATTTTTACCAAAATGCTCAAAATAATTATCACATCGTTGACAATCCAAACAGTCCCAGATGTGCAGAAAGTGCTGCAACATTACACGCTCAAAGTTTTCAGATTTTCTTGCCGCCTGTCATTGCATCAGTTAGAATCACACTGCGGCTCTGAGCTCAGCGACACTCACGAAAAAAAAGCTGCCCAAACATATTTTCAGTGCCGTATGCCTTTAGTTAATGAGACCCGAAGGAAAGGGTGGTTAGCTGTGGTGCGTTTGCCAATGAAGCCATGAAATACAAAACCCAATTATCATTTTAACCAAAAAAAATCTGTACTTTAGCCTACTTTCTCTCAACTACACCACCTCCCCCGGGCTAAAGAAATCCCCTGACAGAGCTTCAACAAACCCACTTATAATTCCTGGAATCATATTGCAGATGGGTAAGAATTTCGAGGGCACCGCGTGAAAAGATGAGTCTGCAAAGCTGGGCCCTCTTTCTTCTTGCAAAAGGGCATAAAATAGCGTTGATACCTGGTTCGCACACCGCGGTGTAATCCTCTGCCTCCACTAAATGCCACGAGGAATAAGCAGTGTTGACCTTCGCAGGCACAGGGGCCTGGATTTAAGGGTGTCTTTTTAAAAGCCTCGGCGTGTAATTGAGTAAAAGCAGCGGGTGGCTGCCTTTGATTGTGCTCTCATGAAGACAAGAGACACACACACACACAGATGGACACGAACAAGCAGCAACAGACACAGTTACAGTATGCACTCATACACCTGTGTGCAGTTATACACACCGCACTCCATGTAATCTAAGGTAACAGATAAGGGCTCACGTGCACGCGCACACCGGCCACAACAGCCAGGAGGTCTAATTGGAAAAAAGTGCAGTTTCAGCCGTGCCTTTGGCACCACGAGCGTCTTTATCTCCCCCCCAAAACATATCACAATGCATCCTGTTGCTCTTTCTAAACCCCTCTGGTCACTAAAACAAGCTTGTCCAACTTACCAGCTCTTGCAGGGCTCCAGCACAAATTAGCTAACCCCTTAAGGATATCAATAGCTCAACGGCGGCACCACGGCAGCTTGCTGTTGGAAAGCGACTCCTGTTTTAAAGCTACACCTGCGCCACCTGTTGCTATTAGGTCTATCAGCCACAATTACTGGAACTAATGGAATTTTCTAAGAATGGATGCTTCAGTTACTGGTGCAATTTTCTATCAACTTAATGGTGGGCCAAAATGTTTTTGCAATTACAGTATCTGGATATCTGCATGAATTCCTAATAAAATATGAGTATTATCAAAGTATAATACAATAATTGCACTAATAACACTAATATTACCATACTAATAAACACAAAATAAACTTTACTTTACGCACATTAGAGGAAATATAGGCTAATGTATAGAATTCTAACTATAGTATCTGGTAAAAAACCTCTTATAGCAGCCTGCTGCTGACTCCAGAAATATAATGAACTGACTCTATACAAACAGAGTCCATCCAAAAATGATCTGTAAAAGTACGTAACCTTAAGATTGTTAACTGTTAACCTTAAGGCACTCCACCCGGAGGTGAAGCGCAAGCGTTTTTTCCTGCTTCAACCATGTATTTCCATTGCACTCTACTGTATGTAAAAGTGCTTCAAAAAAGTTAGGCGAGGTTGGAAAAAATGACTACAGACAAACTCCTCCGTGTCCACGAGCAGCGTCTGCCGTGCATGCAGTGTGCACACACTCATTGATTACTATAACATGGTGCGATAAGCTTAACTGTTGTAAAAATGGCAGGAATGACCCTTTAATACATAGCTGTGTAGAAGTCCCTGTTTGCTTTATGAAGTGAGTGGCAATTGGCACCTTAACTACAGCAAATGGAAGGGGTGCTACTTACATACATAAGTGCTTAATCATGGATTGCAGTGGTTTGTGTCATGAACGATCATTTGCCCACATACTTATAACTGCCATTCTATTTCAGTTGAATTGCCATTAAGTCAGGTAGGAAATTATCATACAACATGTATTGTGTCTTCGCAAGACACAGGTTGTTACCTTGGCAACCTGTGTTTTGTGTTGTGACAAACTGAGACTCACACATGCTTTTTTATGCAATAATTATCTGATTAGATTTAGGTTACACTCACTACAATAAAGGGACAACTATAACAGAATACATTGTGAATAATGTAATTTGAGTGTTTGACATCGCAAATCTTAAAATGCCCATAAACTCTCTAATGATGTACATATTTGACCCAGTGATGTATGAATCATTTATATAGATAGTTGCGTGTGTGTGTGTGTTTGTGTGTACGTGTGTGTGCATCTCACTTTGCGTGAATCGCGGGGGGTTGTCATTGACGTCGGTAAGCCTGACTGTGACAGTGGTGGTCCCAGACAGACCCCCAAGGTGACCTCCCATGTCCTTCGCTTGGAGCACAACCAGGTATTGGTCCTGCGCCTCTCGGTCCATGTCGGGGACCGCCGTGCGCAGAATGCCTGGTGGGAAACACAGTAGCTTAATGGCAGACAGAATGTCTTTCAGACTCAAACACACACACACACACAGGGGCACACCCCCAAAAAGATCTACAGTATTATTTTTGTCTATGTTTCTGTTCTATGTTTTTTACAGATATTATACAACATTATACTTACACATGATCTTATTCATATACTGTACCTTACTTAGGAATGCGGAAATAAGAATATAGTTGGATAGCTTATATATAATATTATTTATATATATATACTGTATATATATACTATATATATATTACCTTAATCAATAAACATCTTTTGTCCCAACTGGACTTCCCCACACACGTCCCTATGCTATAGTATGTTAGAAAATAAGGTAGATACATATGCATTAGTGTAAGTATATTGTTGTATGAAATAAGTTTCAAAGGACCTGTATTATCTTGTCATAAAACATTCCATGAATAGACTGTAAACTTTTTACAAAATGGACGTCAATATGCGGGCCAATGCGTAGTGTTTTTATGCTGTGGAAAAACACACTCATCGTGTACAAACAGCTACCACAACTCCCTTCCTGATAGTGGCCTCATTGTCCTACATATGAACGACATCAACCACTGGCTGTGCTCACCCACCAGCCCGGCCAGAAAACCCTGATCGGGCTGTCTGGACCGCTCAAGGTGAATCACGTCCCAACAAAGGCTGTTTTGAGTCCTAGCAAACACCAGGAACGTGTCAAGGTTTTCTCCGTGGAATTCATAACCAACCAAAATGAATATCTGAGCAGAGTGCAAATTTGACAGGGAGCGGGTAAGCAAGAAGTGATTGAAAAGATAGAGACAGCGGGCAAGAAGAGGAACACAGGGGAGCTGCACCCTGAATGCTAAACCCATGCTAATAGCGTATTGTCATGGTTAATACGCACTGGGTATACTGTAGAAGCAGGCTAGTATTTCACAATTAGCATTTCAATAACCACCGTGTCGCTTTTTCTGCTCCTTACAAAAGGGCTTGTCATGTTAACACAATCAATTAGAAAACATTGGCATTTAATGAACAAGACACAAATTATCGGTCAACTCTCTCTCATGTGGACAAAATAAAAAAGCACACACACACACACACACACACGGAGAGAATAAAATGGAGTCACAAATTGCTCAACTCATCTAGCAAGAATACTTCATTATCACTGTTTATATGCATGCAGGTCAATTTTCTGAGTTTGTCTACAATTTACCCACCAAGCGAAAACCATGAATAGAGAGAAAAATGGAAGGGGGGGGCAAAACAACAACAACAAATAAAATAATTCCCCTACGCTTGACACACTCCGGTGCATTGAGAACACACCTAGATAAGCGCTGGTTCTTTTGAATGTAACCCATTAGAATACTTGACAACCAATGCCACTACCCCCTTCAGCCCTTGATGATGAACCTCTCCCCCCCCCACCCCACACACACACACACACACACACACACACACCTCCCTTTTGACGCTTGTCTTGTCGCTTTTACCCCTTCCAGAAATAATAACGAGAGGCGTTTGTTGCCTTTTTTGTTCGACGCGCATCGACCGTGGCAGCATGAATACATTCCTGCCAACTCATACTGGAACAGAGGCGGGGAAGGAGAGCGAAGGGGTCGGAGGGGTGGAGGGAGGGAAAAACAGAGAGGCGGGGAGAGAGAGAGAGAGAGAGAGAGAGAGAGAGAGAGAGAGAGAGAGAGAGTGAATGGGGGAACAGGGAAGATGGATGGACCAAGTCTGGCAGGAGAATGAGCGATTCACAGAGGGTGAACGGGGTGTTTGTGTGTCTGAGAAAGAAAGAAAGAAAAATAAAATGGGTAAAGGTAGAGATGGATGGGGGCAGGGAGAGAAAGACAGAGAGAGAAGGTTCTTGGTTTTCTTGCAGTATTTCTGAATACATCTGAGTGCCTCTCACATTCCTGATTAGCATCATGTGTGTTCATGTGTGTTCATGTGTGAAAGCTCACATGCACACCTCATGCTTGTTTGCAACCCCTTGAATCATTACTTGTGACTGTGTGTGTGTGTGTGTGTGTGTGTGTGTGTGTGTGTGTGTGGGGCTGTGTATTTGAGCTGCGGCATTGTGTGTATTTGTGTTCCCACATGGTGCAACTCTGTGTGTGTGTGTGTGTGTGTGTGTGTGTGCGCGCATGTTTGGATTTCTGCATCTGTCTGTTTGCGTTAGAGACCTGTATGTGGCTGCATGCTAAATGGCAGGCAGGCACACACACACAGAGAGAGAGAGAGAGAGAGAGAGAGAGAGAGAGAGAGAGAGAGAGAGAGAGAGAGAGAGAGAGA
>JAODUE010056377.1:0-17241 GCA_027564755.1 Amblyopsis hoosieri | reverse complement strand
GTGTGTGTGTGTGTGTGTGTGTGTGTGTGTGTGTGTGTGTGTGTGTGTGTGTGTGTGTGTGTGTGTGTGTGTTTGTGGTCGTGGGTGGGGGTTTTGAACAGTGAGTGTGACGATGTGCGCAGAGATGGGAGGCTGCAGACAGACTGTGTCATTTTCCAAGTATCACCGCTAAATCTTAATCTCCCAGCCTCTCCTGGGAGGAGCCAGTCGAGCATGGGATTGTGTTTTGCATCTATATCAAGACACTGTCTCTCCAGAGAGGTCTTTATTGAAACAAACATGCTACTGTATGCACAAGTCTGTTTGTACAACTCGTGTAAAACTCAGCAGCCCCGTGAAATGGAAAATCCATAAATAACACAATCTTGTCAAACGTGGTAACGTTAAGACGCCGAATCACATCGGAGAGGTGAGTTTATGTGGCAGTCAATGCCACAAAACAATGAAGCCTGTCATTATTATTCAAGATCGATGCTCTTTTATATTCTCAGTCGTGGGCAAAGGGGTTTGACAGGCTTGTTGATGAGCGAGTATTGTGCACTCAACTCTAAATGAAGTTCATATGGATCACTGGACTAACACTGAAATAGAGCAATCATTTCTTGTTCAATACCTCTCTTCTTTATGTATTCAAACCGCATGGCAATAAAGCCCTTTATAAAATCAGTATGTGTCACACCACAACATTTTCAGGACGAGTTGATATTTGGCATGGGTGGGGGGGTGGGGGGGATGTTGTAGGCTATTTGGCAGCTTGGCTGACGTGTTGGACAGCAATAGCTCAGTGGACATTGGTGTTGACGATATAACACACAGCATTGTGGGGTATTAAGTGCATTGACACATCTCTATTCCTGCGTGGAAACATACAGTATATGTGAAAATGTATTTGTGTTTCAGCCTTTCTTCACACCAGATATTGACAGCTCACATGGTTTCCTATATTCTTTACTGAGCATGCAGAGTGTATGACAGACATATGAGGGTTATACTGTATAGATTGGTTGTTCAGTGCTGAAGAATTTAAACACAGAGCCATCATTTTAAATAAGTAGACTCTGTTGTCGGAAACATTTATTATTTGATTTGTGTGTAGTCTGAATCAGTGTTAGACCTGCCTCTCATCCCCACATCTGATTGGATGAAATTGAGAGAGAGCCCAGTTTATCCAATCAGCAAGGCCAAAACAAAAGACACTGAGAGTGAATGCGCTACATTGTCCTTGACACGTTACCATGATGCCATATGTCAACCTCCGTGTGGCCATAGACGCCTCCCACCACCCTCAATAGAGTGCTGAGAGAAGCTATGTGTGTTTGACATCAATAGACCATAATGAAATGCTTGCTTACAGCTGCACCAATATCAATCACCTGAATTGTTCCCAGTATCATTTACGAAACAATTGCCCGCCAGTTTTGGAAAGGACGGGTTGAAAGAATAATGATGGAGAATCAATAGTCATGACAGAAAATGTGACTCTATTATCAAGAAAAATGAAACCTGTGGGTAGAGCAGGTACATTAACGGACAACGTGTGACAGATGTCACTGCTTTCTGTTCCAATAAGCATTGATGTAGCCTATGGGAAGTTGCCAAGCAAAATACCATTATATTATATTTATTATACAGTCAGACTCATTCAGCATTAATGTCCGTACAATGGTAAAGATCTTCACGGGGAACATTACACTTTATTTTTAGATGCGTCTACAATGACTGCACAGTCAGACAGAGCCAGTGTGCACTTCCCTGCATCCTGTTTCATACAGTGAAACCTCACCTCAGCTCGCAGCATCCTTTACTCAGAGCTGAAATCTCCATAGCTTTCCGTAGCTGGAGAGGGAAAACACGAAACCTCCGGCTTCATGTCCATAATAAATTATAACTTCCGCAGCAATGCATTGAGCCCCCCTTTCCAAACGAGTTTATTCCTGTCTTGTATCAGCTGAGAGCAGGCCTATAGATGCTCTCTGTGGTGTGTGACCATGCTGTGCTTGGTGCGTTGGAGACGCATGCAGGACAGGAATTATGTTTACAGCCAGACACGATGTGATGGGAAATGGAGCGCTCTTTCCATTCAGGCAAAAGATAAATAATACTAAAGTGTGAGGCGAATGTACGTGTCCCTCTCTCTGAATGATGGCACCTGTGTGTGTGTGCGCATGTGTGTGTGTTCACGTGCGCTATCTCCGTTGGTAACACCGCTTGTCTGTGCTGCCAGTGTAATTAAAAGCTCTATCACATTTATTATATTTGTGGCCGCCGTGTGCAATGAAGTGTGACAGGAGGGAACCTTGAGGAGGGTATCTTATTTTAAAACGCGGCGCAGGTACCCGACAGAGAGGAGTGGTGCATTGTGGGACTGTGTATGTGGAAGGAGGCTGCAGAAACGCAGGCTTCTTGCTGAGAAGGGAGCGAGCAGAAACACACATAATTGAAATAAAACCCAGGTGTTTTATTTCGCGCCCTCCCAGAAGTGTCTCTTTCCTGAAAACAACACTGAACATCTGGGACAAACCGATAAAGACGCTGCAGTGGAGGAGGATTTAAGATGGTGGATTGAAATGGCGCATATGTAACAAAAACTGTACAGTTAATCCAGTCACCATACTGTAGCATTATTTGTTATTTACTGTACTGTAGGTTTAAGTATTTTTATTTATTTTTATTTTTTTCTACACTGTAAATAGAAAATATGTGTTAGCAAACATACCATGAAAACCTCTACATTGTATTTGCAGAAATACATTTTTAACAGTAACATGCAGTATAAATTTATACAGTTCCAATAAAAACAGGTTCTATATTTTTAAAGAAACACACTGCATGATAAAACCAAAAGTGTGAACACAGTACAGAGCAATAAATGCTGAATGACTATATTTTCTAGAAGACATTAAGAAGACATTAGAAGAAGTTTAAAAAGTGGAGATGTGAACAACTGTTTAACATCATCTAGCTCTATTACTATTTCTTAACAAACGCTTGACTTCAACGCCATAACACATACTATAGCCACCCCACTGGTCACTGGTGGGTCTACCATCCAGAGTGGCTCCGTAAAACACTTAAGCCACCAGGGTTTTCAGACTATAATCTTAGCAGAAATGTATCTGAGAGAGAGAGTGGCAGAGCCAGGCCATCCTCACCCAGCCAAAAGCCAAAATGCACAGTATAATAGTACTGTGAAATGCACACACTTCCTATGGCAACATGTTTTCATGTTTGCTCCACGCTAAGCAATAATCAATAAATGCTCACCCCCCGCAGCGCGTGGCTTTCAACCTCTACTTTTATCTTTTGTAAAACTCGCATATAGGCTTACCTCATTTATGTGCTCTGGGAATGCCAGTAGTGAAAGTTGTTTTTACAGAGCTCTCATGTAGACGTATGTGTAAGAAACTGGAACTTTGAACTTTTCAAACATCAAGAGAGTACCAATTACATTTCATCATCTGTCTTTTCAGTGCTGGTTTAGGTACAGATATCAAGCTTTTTTGCGTGTAGGCATGTCACTTCTCCTGGTGAATGTTTCCTTGTGAAAGGAAACACTTATCAGGTTTATCAGGACACAGCCACAACATCACAACCAGCGGTGTTCCAACGCAACCTCATCCAGCATCACATTCTTATTTTGATTTCGTATCGGACCTTCCATGCCACGCTGACGTCGTTGCCCTCAAAGTGACAGGGAATGATGAGGTGGACGGTTGTGGTGATCGGAATTTCAAGCCGTGGTGACAGAATCCTTTTGTCACTGTCTAGAGCAGAGGTTCCCAATCGTTGCCGACACACGACCTACCTCACAATCTCAAGTGTTCCCAGCCTACATTCCATAGTAATAATGATGATAATAATAATAATATAGAGGCAATTTCTGAGTGTGTTCATTTGTAGGGTAAAAACAGCTGTCTAACAGCACAGGGGCCTGTGTTCTGTGATAATGTAATTATTATTATAAGTAAGAATCATTTAAACATTAAATAAAGGCAAATAAAAGAATGAATGAATACCGGTATATGTAAATCTGAGTATTTGGCCCATATATTGGGAATGGCTTGTCTGGTGATTTGAAGGAGACAAGATGAGCACAGTCATCATCGCCTAGGTAACTCAGCTCTCACCCCTCCCCCACCTGAGATGCCATATTATGTCATCCCCGCTGCCCTACTTGGTCCTGATGGGCCTCGCTCAAAGTTAGCTTCATATCACGCCTTAATGTATAAAGAATACACTGCAAATAGACACAATAAATGAATTAATTAAATAAATAAATAAATATACTAGAAGCTCCGGGGATTAAATAACCTACAAAGGGAAAAAAAAAATGAAATGAACAATGAACAATAGGCTGCGATAGCTTGGCTATCGTATGCTGTGAGTTAGCCAAAACGCTGAGGCAGATGCTTAGAAACTGATAGGCCTACATGTGTAGGAAATGATGGCAGTGAAGGAAGGGGTTGTCATTACCTTGCAGACAACAGAGGTGAGAAACCGAGGTCGTCACGGAGGTGTTTATTAGACGCCCCAGTCCAACACTATATACCCTATCACATAGCACACCATTATTCCAGGGCGGTAATGGCAGAGTGCATTGTGGGTAATAAGGGAGTGCACTCTCTGTGGCTTTCTTTGTTTGTTGTCTTCAGTACAGGAAATGTGAGGCATCTAATTAAGTCTCGGAGCATGAGGGAGGGAGGGTTGGGGGGGGGGGGTGAAGCGTCTTCAACTGGCCAACTGTGAATGGCTATCAGCAGCTCAGCTCCCATGTTTAATTTATACAGTATGCACTCTATTATGTATGAATGCCGTGATCTGTGCCTATATGAGGCCTCTGCGTGCTTTGGGCCTGTGTGTGATGTTTGGGCTGGAGAGAGGTAAGGAGGTGGAAGGGTGGAGCTGCATGGAAAATACAATAGGGTCAACGTGCATGCCTGCAGTATGTGGTCTGTGTGTAAAGATATCTCTCCCCCGCATCTCCCATTCTGTCTGCTTAGCATACACACACACACACAATCTCACACACGCACACACACGCAAACTCTCATACACAAGCACACTTCCATACACACACACACAGACTTTCAAACACAAGCATGCACACACACAAACGCAAACACACACAGACTGACTCAATTCTTTTTGAAATTTTTTATCTTCAGCTTTTCTCTCTTTCACCTTCCCTCGTGGCCATTTTCACATGCACACCTACACACATACATGCACACACACACGCACACGCACACAAACACAATGGCACGCGTGCGCTGCGCCAGCCCAGGTCTTTACCGGCCTATCAGCAACAGCAGATGCATCCTGTGGCTAATAACACTGTGGGCTCTGTTTACGTCCCTTACACTCCAGTGCCGCTAATGTGCAGTGACGCGCGGCTAAGCTAGCGCGCCTAACATTACGCGTCGCAGGCAGCGAGTGGAGCGTCCACGCCTCACACAAATGATACAATATAAACATTACTGTAAATCAAACACCTTTTACAATGTTTTTTTTATTTTTTTTTTTAGCTGTGCATAATGGAATGATTTTGTAGAGCGAGTAAAGCCCAGGTGGACTATTGTAACATGTCACAGAACAGTCCTGGCTGCTCCTAGGGATGGGGGGGCAGGAGGAGCTTACAGAGGAGCTAATGCTGCCATAAGCCGCTAGGGGGCCCCTTGGCAAGCAAACACAAAGGGGGGGTGGGGCCAGGTGCTAAATGTTAGACACACAGCACACATGTACTGTAATACAATGTCTACACATGTATGTGGTTCACCGATTTAATATGTTATCAATATGTCCTTAACTTGGTGATCACCTTGTCGGGATCGATGCTGTCTGTAGAGTACAAATACCCTTCATTTGCCCAACCTAGGGCCCCCCAGAACAACAATGGGGCCTAGGGCACTTGCCTGGTGTGCCCTGTCAGTAATCTGGCCCAGATAGAGCAAGGGGGGGGGGGGGGGGATACTTACAGAGGAGGGTAATACTTACAGTAATACTGTAATGCATTTCTGTTGGAACAAAATGGAACAGTTCTGGTCTCGTAAGTAGATGTGTCGACTTACGTCACCAAGGGCATTTAGCTGAGGAGGCTGAGCGTATTGTACACAGCATCCAGACAACTGAATCTACAATGCGTGGCCTGAATCAAAGAACATTCACCCCAACACAGTTTATTGCAGGAATAGCGTTGTGGCCTCAGATTGATCGTAGGCCATTATTCATTAATGTAATATTATAAAACTCTACATACCCATTAACCTCCTCCCAGTGAGAAATAATAGGCAGGTGCACCTCCCCATTGACTTGCATGGACCGCTGGGTCTGGATAAAGGGTGAAAATACCCCCTACCCCCCTGTTCCAAAGGTTGAATGCAGAAGTGGCATCCGTTGCATATTCTGTCTGGTGCAAAAGCATGCATCTGCAGGTTCCCTGAGCACCCAGCCCCGCCCCTCCGGCGGGCAGAAACGTGCTTCACATGTTGTGAGATGAGGCCCAGCGTTGGTGAATAAAACATTGGCCAGCTGGAAAGCAGCTTGACAGGCTGGAGCGACCTTTCAGGGAAACAAACAAGCCTGTGCAATGTCAGGAATTAGAGTGACAGAGGCAGTACTGTACCTATACCGTACCTAACGAGCTTATACCGCACGTGGAGTGAGTTGATTGAGAGAATGCCTGCTTTTCGCCTTTCAGTCATTGGCTTCTGCCCAATGCTCGTGCGCACACACACACACACACACACACACTCAAACTCTCACACACGCACATACAGTATACTGTACACACACGCACGTACAATCACATAGCCTACACACAAAATACACAATAAAGAAAGTTAGTTTGAAGTTCGAGAAAGTTATACATTTGAAAAGCAACAAGACAAATAAACATACTGCGAGCTGCCAAATTGAAATACCTTCTTACCTTGCATAAAATGATGTTCATTCATTGCTTTGGAGTTGCCTGGGAGTTCAGCAACTTGGCACTACTGCAGCTGTTTGCTGTTCTAGCTTTGCTCTGCCTGACAAAACGTCGTCTTTAATCCCTCTCATAAAAATTGTTGCCATAATATTTCCAAAGTTATCTTTCATTGAAGTGGTGCAGTTAGCCTTGTGTAACCAGACCCAAAATTCACTTTGTGAATAAATGCTGCATTCCAGACAACTCGGAAGTCGAGAATTTCCGACCTCCTACTAGGAAAAAATACAATAGAATGCAACTCAAGGTCGGAGTTCCAACTTGTGAACTCGGGGCAGATCCAACTCGGCTTCCCAGTGTGACGTCACACAACAATGGCGGCACCCATGGAGGCGCATTATGTAGAGTAGACAATAACATAATCTAAAAGGCTATATATAATATATTTGCCTGTATTTACTAAAAATAATACATGCTAACATATACTAAAACATGTTATACTGAAAGTACGTTGATGTCAAAATAGCCAATGTCGACAATGTTATTTGGTAGTTTTTACGGTCAGCTATGTTTTTTGTTTATGTTTAGCGCGGTACACCTGGAACGCTTTGAGGTCGAACATCGGAAATTTCAACTGGGAAATAACCGACCTGCGAGTTGTCTGGAGCGCAGCAAAAGATTGTACACAATCCACTGGGAAGTGTTTGAAGTCGTTGCCTCCTACTGGGCGTAGACCTCTGGTTAATTTTGAAACTATTGACCCATGTTATACTACAGGGGTGCCTAATCCTGGTCCTGGAGAGCTACTGCCTTGCATGTTTTAGACGTCTCCCTGCTCCAACACACCTGACTCAAATGAATGGGTCGTTATCAGGATTCTGCAGAGACTGATAATTCATTAATTCATTAGAATCCAGTGTGTTACAGCAGGGAGACATCTAAAACATGCAGGGGAGTAGCTCTCCAGGACCAGGATAGGGCACCCCTGATATAATGTATGTCATCAAGTACCATAGTATGTATTTGTTGTTTGGATTTTATTATTTTAACCATTTTATATTCATTATGTTGTTTATTTCTGGGAAGCACAGTTGTGCATGTATTCCCCCCTCTGTAAAGCACTTTGAGCGCAATTCTTGTATGAAAAGTGCTATACAAATAAAGTTTATTATATTACATTACAGTATATAACCCACCCTGATTGGTCTGCCAGCAGGGTGGCTGTTAAAACGCTAATGCGAACAGGGCGAACAGGGACTATAATCTCAGCGAAAGAGAGCAATAGTCGGACGGAGCAAAGCAACACTGTAGCATACAGGCTAGAAATTGATGGGCAAGTGATGGACTACCAGCTTTACTTATCCATCACAGATGCTCACCAGTTCTCCTCACCTACTAGCAGGGTGTTGGAGGGCTAGCTAGGTCTTCCAGTAGAGAATTTACTACTCTCTAATGTGCTAATTTACCCATCCTGGGTAATTAACTGCTTCAAAAACATTGCAGTCTAACACTGTTATTGAGGCCATTGAAAGGTGATGGGGAGAATAAGAAAGTGAACCTCTCATTTCAATCGACTTATTTTACATTACGGACTACTTTTTCTTTCTTTTTTTGAAAGGGCAGTTAGTTTCTTGGCCACTTACAGAGAAATATATGGTGGTACCTCATAAGCCTACATTTTATGTGTTCAATTGGGAGTTGAAATGGCCCAGAGTGATGGGGCACATGAGGGAGCGAACTCCATTTTAACGGCTGACTGAAGGTGAAGCTGACCTGTGGCGTAGGCTCGCTGGGCAGTAAAGAGCCAAGCAGTGTAACATAGGCACACACAGCACATGGTTCAGCCGCTTTAAGGGGGTCATTACCTCCAGGAGATGGAATAAAGGGGTGACCAGGCTCTGGCTATTATCTCTTGGTATAGGTGATCATATAATTTACTATACCATAAAGAAATCATAATAAACTGTGTTTAGCTTCATATGGCGTCTTGCACTGTGTTAACAGATACAATATTATCTTGATCTAATAAAAATCTAATGGACCATGTTTTGTGTGGTTGGTTTCGTGGGTGGTCTGTAAAGCGATATGCAAAAAATACAAATCTTTTTATTTATTTTTTACTTCAAGAATACCGTGAAATGTGTTGTTGTATTTTTGCCTAGCAAGCACATGAACTTATGATGAATGAATTTAACAAGGAATTATTCCTTGTTAAATGCAAGACAGAGGATTGCTTGCTCACAAAAGTCTTCTCTAGCGTTGTTTGGCCTGAAGGTCTTCAAAATAAATATTGTTTTCCAATACAAACCAGGGTAAATAAAATCTAAAATAACAGAAGCAATAAATAATCGTCTTTCTGACTTAGATCATATAACCTGCCAGACCATCCTGATGAATGTCAAAGGAAACTATACTGACTGGTTCCCCTGGGCATAACGTCCATATCGTTCTTTCCCTCTGTGCTCCAAACCAAATGAAGAAGTATGCACTGGGTTCCTGAAAGCCAGAGGGAGCATTTTTATCAGTGCCGTCACTCAAATATATTCAAGGCGGGGAGAGCACACCAAAATAAACAATAACTAACACCCCATTGCCTTGAGACAATCATTATATCCCTACTTCCATATGGGTTTATGGGCTGACCCATTGGGTCATATAGCCTCATATACCGTATATTGTTTGGTATGAATGATGTATTGGTTACAGTCAAAGGAATATTTAATCACTAGCACATCTATAGAGGCAGCATCATTATTTAATATCCTAAATTGTCAAGATATGCGCTACACTAGTTTGATAATGAGTTGTATTAATAAAGACCTTGCCAGGGTGCCAGGTGATCCAAACATGCCCCTGGTGCCCAATGGAAGACATATTTTAATGTAATGGCTGGAACTTGAGAAGTTTATACAGCCATTCATTCAATTACATTGTAAGAGAAATGTAATCAGGATTGATATCCATTTGAACAATAATGTTCAGCTAGCAGCCTTATTTGAAAAATAATTATGTTTAAAAAAATAAAAAGGAAAATACAAGCCCTTCTGAGAGTAAACGGGAACAAATGTGGCATTTGGAAAATAGGCAGTAAATAAGAAATGGTAAAGCATTCTGAGATTCACAGAGGTGTAAAGAAATTGGCTATTTGTCAGTTTGGATAAGGTCACTGTGTAACTTGCAAAATCACAGTTTACTGAAGTATATAGTGGCTCAGTAGAGTAAAAAAGGAGGTTCTAATGATGTTCCACACTCATTATCTCATTTCTCAACTAATGACTAGTATACCTTCATTGTAATTGGGATATCAGGGATACTTAATGCTGGTGCCAGGGGCACCCATTCATCCCCAGGTAATGTTCTGAGGAGGGTTGCTTGGTAAAATAAGTGTCACTAATGTTTGGTGGAAATGATGACTTAATTACAATGTTGCCGTTTAAGATTACCTGAGAGATAATCCATATGACTGTGTTTTGGGTCTGAAGTCATGGAAGAAGTGCTATTTTTTTAATGGCGTGTTAAAGTTTAACACAAGCCTTGAAGGTATATTTCCTAATTAGGTTTGTAATGCTTGGATGCATACAGTTTAGATACTGTTGTTGACCCTATTGGCATTCTAAACCACACTATAGTCTTGGATATTGATGGGAAAACAGTATTTAATGACAGTTCAGCTTTTGAATCTCTTATTAATTGTATTCTAGAATAGTTAATTATATGGTGAGCACGTGCCACAATATATGAGCATTTGTCATTTGTTTGCAGCTAGACATGCCATAATGAGAACTGTCAGAAAGTAGAAAGGATTTTTTGCGGGGACAGAAAACATCCTTTGTGCAGCAAGAAAGAGATTACTCATTATTATGGAACAATGTAGAGGAACTGTTACGTGCTGTCCTTGACCCTTCTAGCAAGCTACAGTACAGTACAGTAGGAATACCACCTCTCTAAAGTCTCTTGGGAAAATCCCAGGATCTTTCTTTTTCACCAAATGTTGTGATATATATATATCTATGTGTGTGTGTATATATATATATATATATATATATATTATGGCTAGCAAGAGAAGCAAATGCATCTGAAAGCCTAGCCACCGGTTTGAAGCAACCACTCTTCTATGTCTTCAGTTCATCTGCAACACTCTGGGAATGGTGAGCGTATATTAAGTGCATGGTCATCAAGAGCACTCTTTAGTAGAGTTGTATGTTTTGATTGTGACAAGACAGCATTTTTACAGGCCATAACATATACCTTGTTTCAGAGGCTACTTAAAATATCTGGTATAAGGCGTGCGATCATCACTCAGTTGTTTCCCGTTATTTCATGAGCAGTGTACTGAAAATACACTACTTATATCCCACAAAAAAACAATATATCCTCTGACCACCTGAAATTATATAAAAGGTTTTGTCAGTTGCAATACCATTTCAACAACATACAGAAGCAAAAATAAATTAAGCGTGAATATATTGCACATACTGTATATGCAGAAGAAACAGGCAAAGGCAGTACGATGTAAAAATTAGTTTAAAAGACTAACAATATGGTATGGCTTGATCATACCAGAAGGGTAATACCGCTGGGAACAAAATCACCTTTGACCTCTAGTCTAAACTTGAAGCCTTGGCTCATAAATGAATCTGACATAGAACTAGGAGATACATACTGTAGCTGTGCTTTTCTGACATCAATGGTCCTCTGATTCAATCCATCTACATATGATATTAGTATCTAAAATAGCAATAAGATGGATGAAGAATTTAATGAAAAACTCCCACAGTTTACTGTAGGCGGGCAAGCTGACGATGCAGTGTTATTATGAATGAGCACAGTAACATAGATTGGAAATGCAATTGCAGAACTGTTATAAATATAAATACATACATACACACACATACATATAACTGCTAATATAATATAATATATTATCTTATTTATTAATATAATATTAATAAATCAACATTTAAATAAAATTTAATTATATATAAGACTAGAACATTTTGAATTCCCTAATGAATATCAAGAAATTACGCATATGTCAATGATTAATGTTTAACCAACAATGCCAATGTGTTCGACTGTTGCTGCGCATGTTATTAGAGTAAAGTAAAAAGACCCATTTGTCACAAATGCAGTTAAAATGCATTACTGGTTTTAGCTGTTTATAGTACATGTTATGTTTCCTTAAACATATACTGCTATTATCATACTCCTAGTTTAGGAGTCTGTTGTCCTAAACCTCCTATTCATACACATGCTATCATATTTCCTGTGTTCTAAAAGCAGCTCAGGATTAGTTCAGCTACTTGTTTTGGGGAAGATTGACAACACAAGAAAACAAAGAGATTAATTTAATTTTTGGTACAATACAGTACATTATGTTCACGACAAATGCTTCAATAAAGCAACATTATTTCCAATATGGCAGGTATTCATTATTCATGCAGTTGCTGAACATTATAATATTGTGTTTAATGACCGATTAAAGCATTCAAAACAGTGGCAGAAAGACTGATGGCTGTGGTTCTCCACAGTACATGTATTGTAGAGTACATCTAATAATAATAATAATAATAATAATAAAACTTCATACTGTAGTACTATAGTTACTGTTTTAAAATGTTTGTGAGCTACATTTTAATTGTATATTTAAGCCCTTTCATATAATTGCATTTTCCTTTGTTATAGAACTCATGGAAAACAGGCTCTTTGTCTTTGTTACTTTTTTGTCTTTGTCTGAACTATTATGTGCGCGCACACACACACACACACACACAAAAGCTTTTTTTTCTGGCAATACAGTCTTGTTTACATGACTGTGTACAGCAATAGCATATACTGCATCGAATGCCTATTTCCCATGATGCTTAGCATTGTTTTTATCATTGTTGTTTAGTTGGACAGGCATGTCATGGGATCAACTCCACATACGTTTACTCATCTCCATGGGCTTATACGGAAATATTAATGGAACAAATATAAAAGGCAAAGGCAATAACAAATCTCATCAGGCATAAATAACTAAAATAAAGAGACATAACTTTCTGTGGGCCTTAGAAAAGCGATGTTCAGAAGAAAGAGACAATTTCTATAGACTTGTCTGTGTAACAGTGTATAGTGAAATATGGTAGTTAAGAAAAGGATGATGTTAAATAGAAGGGAAAATAGCAAAGTAGGCCCCAAATAAAAACTTGTATTTGTTGAAAAAAACATGCCTGGTGATCGATTGGGAGATTCAGCAACATATTAAAAAGTGTCTATAGTTCCATTGCTGCCATCACTCTAACTGGACAATATCTTGCATTTTGATTTTTTTATTTAGAATTTTTGCATAACCACGGCTGCCTGTAACTTATGGAAAAATGAATGTCCCTATTAGTCAAACAGAACAGAACTACTGAGGATTACCTCACATTGAGGCAACCCACCCTGGGGTATGTTTTAACTCATCCAATTGTTAGAGGGGGAAAATACTGAGTGGATAGTTGGATAATTGTTCTAAAATACAAAGTCATCCAGACAGAAGGACTGACAGTCTGGTAGGTGAAGTACTATTTGGGATGTATATTTGTGTATGTCCATTCTAGTCTATCACAAAATAAAAATTGTTAAAGATGAATCGGTCCAACCCATTCTCATGACTTTATCTGTCTCGCTGTTGTGATTGATTGTGTTGTCAATCTCCTGCAGTCAAACTCAGCTTCTACTTAATGCTATCTCTTGGTGTACTTTCTACCGCTGCTCTTATCACATTCAGAGACTAAGTTAGTCCACTACTGAGGCGAATGAATTGTGGTGGTGCCAGACTTTACCACTCCCTGTGGTATCCTTATCTGTCAACTTGTCTTTCCCAGCCTTGTTTTAATTAGATTAAAAGTTGTCCGTGCCTCCAGGAGAGATGGCAGGCTTTATCCAGAGTAGTTTTGCCCTTGCGCACAACTCATATTTGATGCCTCTGCATGGCTGCCAACACCTCCCTGATGTTCCCCTGCCAGGATGCACGGCTTGATCAGTCTGAGCGCAGGTCAACATCATGAAAACTTCTTGGCATCGATAGCTCTTTCAGTGGAAGGAGCTGTGGCAAAATAAGCTAATGGAATATCAAGCTTGTTATAAGTTTGTAGGAACATTTACTGTGTACCAGTATTCATTTAATTAATTCAATATAAATACAGTACTGCATATATATCGTGAGCTTAATGGCATTTTACAAGAAGAATGGTTTTACAAGATAAAGTACACTGTATTTGCCCATAGTATCAGCGATGTACAGTAGACTATCCAATCATTTCTTGTTTTTCACGTTAAATTGTCTTTTGTTCTTTCCTGCTATGAGTGATAAACATTAAATAACCTTAATTCGAGAGTTTGACAAACGTAAGAATCTCAACAAGTGAGCAAGCTATCATAGCACATCACTACTGTGAGCAAAGCTTTAATCGATATCAGTGGCTCCTCCCCTTAACAGATGGCAAATGTACTCTTGGGTATCCTGTGGGCATGCAAACTGTACCATAAAGAAACGTCCACAGAATGCAAACTTCCCCCACCTGTAAGGCAGCGTGTAATGACTGCTAACTTGTGAAACTACAAGCTTTATGATAGCAGCAATTGCAAAAATATAAAATAATGGATGGGAACATGAAGTGTTACTCTTCATCTAGCATCCAAGCCAGCTAAATATTCTGTACTGTAGCTCGTCACCCCAGAAGTCATGTTTTGATTCTGTGTATGTAAATCTCACAATTGGGACACTTAGTACCCAATGTACCTTTTTATTTTATTTATTTAATTCACATTGCGTTGAAATGAGGTTTGAGAAATGCAAAGCAAATGTCCTCTCATTTGGTTTGAGTGCATTTAATCAGACACTTACACTGTTTGAGAGGGGCCGTGTTCAATGTTGATGGCATGGCAAAGCACTTTTGCCCAGAATCGCATTTTATTAAACATGTGATGACTTTCCATCTTCAGAGGTAATTAGGTGAGAAGCGATAATAAAACAAATAGAGGGAGGGTTTCGTATCAATGTGCCAGGGTGACTTTAACAAGACAGCAGTGCTGAATGGAGATTGAGGGTCGTTGACATATACTGTACTTTAGTGTCCATCCTGAAGATGAATGTCTTGATAACACAACCTGCCTGCTCCCCGTGCCCTGCGATTGTGCTGACAGTCAGAAGACGTGTCTGCCCATTAAAGTGCTTTGAACGAAGCCGGTGACAAAGCAATATTTTATTTTATTTATCTTAGTTCTCCTTCTATTCATTGCAGCCATCAACTACTCTAGTGACAGCCAAAGCAATGCCATACAGAGATATGTGGGGCAATGAGATGTGACACACGACACAATGGTATCGGACAGACATTTCCATTCATTGTAAACAGTAATCCCACCACGCTGGCAGTGAGAAAGTGATAAAATATAAGGGAATAAACATGTTTCATGTCCTGCTGTATTGATTTGTGCACACTCTTAATTAAAAATATAAATGATGCAACGGTAATTATTTGAGCAGCGGTGGTCTTCACTTGGAAAAGTATTGGTTTGACAAACAACATGCCTGCACGAAGGTTTGAACAAACAAACACTGAAACCATACTTGGTTAAGCAATTCAAAAGTATATGGTACAGACCAGCATTAAAATAGTTAGGGACACTGGGCCTTCAGTTTTTTTGAAGCGGCCGCACCTTTAGCGAAGCGTCTCTGTGTGATCTGGGCCACTAGGCTATAGCTAACAGAACCGGTGCGCAAAAGCGATTGCATAGACTACTATAGTAAAGCTAACCTCAGATCACCCGTGCAAAATGCATAATATAGTACAGCCTGCTGGTCTACATAGTGGTCTGACTTGTACTACTAACACTGTAATAGTTTATCAAAACGCTCGATTGTCAAGCCTACTTTTTAGGTTTCCACAAACACGCAAGCAACCTTGCATGGTACCCCTAAATCCGACATGCAACAATCTTGCCAAACAGATGAAGCATATTAACAACAAAAACATTGCTCGCGGTCCTTAACCTCTACCTCACCTGAATAAGGCTTATTGGCAGGGCAGCTATGGAAATGCCCATTCATGCCCATCCGTCTGTGCTCTCCAACTCCTGGTGCGTGGGCACTCTCCTGTTATCGGCCTTAACTGTATCCTCATAGATGACAAAAAAGCTGCCCAGTTTAAGTGTAGTTAAAAACTCTGCAATCCGTTTCAGAAAGGAGAAGTTAGACATCTTGCTAAAAATTCGAACAGGTAAACCAGGCATATCAGGAATCAAGTCGACAACCTTTCCATTGCGATATGAGTCATGACCAACGTAACCGGCAGTCTGTCCTAAACTAACAATTTTAATTCCTAAAACATTGTTTATCAGTTGTCAGTTGGTCACACCTGATTATGTTTGTTTGTTAACCTGTAAATGGAGGCAATTATGAACCAAATAAATTTGGTTCAAATTTCTGATACCAAGCCAGGCCAAACACATTTCCTACAAAGCACGACACCAACAGCTTGAGCCAAATTGACTTGTGGTATTGTTTTAATGGAAATATCCCCTTCTCCACACCCTGACGCACCAGATGGTTTGTTACACAGAAGCATCTGGGAATCAGTCTATTGAAACTGTTTGTAATAGGGCAGTGGAAAAAAATACTTGGCAGGTGATTGATTGGATGAACCATCTGTCTATCATGGGCTAACGTCACACCTTTATCATGCCTAAAGCTGCCAGCAAGACACTGATTGGTCCAAACAACTGGTGGTTGGGACCCAAGAGCATTGGCCTTGAAACCTGGCCAACCTGATGCTCATGGCGAAGTCATTGGTATCACAAGTCTTAGTTGGGTCCTCGTGACCAGATAGTAACACCCAACCTTGAGTCGGAAATTGCACAATGCTCATATATGTGACTTGTTGCTCTATTGAGAAAGAAGACAATAATGACTTCTGGGGGTTCGGGTTTTGGCACCAGTGACTGGAATCCCTTACCCTGAAAATTAGTTTTTGGTGGAAGGTTTCCTTCCTTAACAACACAGGAAATAAGGAAGACTGCACAAATGAGCAAAAAAGTCTGACTTGACCTCCTACTCTGTCACTGCAGCTGTTCATTTTTGTGTGTATTGGTCAGGATCCAGTGCAATGTTGACAGGATTACGAGGCGTCCGAGCGGACCAGCTTTGAATGTTAACTGTGATAATGTTTCTGTCCAGTGTAAATCCCAGTTAGATCATGACTGCCTGCCTCTGACTGGGGGTGCTGGCCATACCACAGAATGAAGAGCCAAGCCAAGTTTCTGTGGAAACAAGCAAGAAAACAGGAATATTT
>JAODUE010056366.1:0-17243 GCA_027564755.1 Amblyopsis hoosieri | reverse complement strand
CCAGGTCACAAGTGACTTTGTTGATACAAACACTCGACCTGCACATGCGTGCGATGGATATCCAGGTGCTTAACGCAGTAGTAGAAATGAAATAGAACTCCCTTTTACGCATACGAGGGTGCTGTATAGCCTCAGATATACAGACCATGCATGTATATTCCCCAAACAACTACAGACTATTAGACTATGCTTGTTCAGTGGGATTTGACACACAGACAACGGGACAATCCGTCTCTGTTCCAAACGGGCCTGCCACAGGTCTTTTTCCCACTGCAACAACACCGGTATGACGACCGGGCCTAGCTTCCATGAGATTTTTATTTTTAGAAACATAAAGGGTATAAAAATAATAATAATACTTAAATGAGATATAAAATAAGATAACAGCAGATTAAGATAGACAACAGCACATGCACCATCTTCTGTAGCAGTGCAGAGTACTGCAGTCACAAACTTTGAATTTGAATAGATTGGTTATATCTAGATACTGAGCTATATTATATCAGTATCTAACATAAGCTAAAAACATGACCAAATAACAAACTTATTTTTATAGATTTTACACCAGTTGTTGCATATCTGGTATTTCAATTACAACTTTGGTAATGAAGTCATATATTTCACAGAGCTGTCCGTGTTTACATAGCTTGCATGAAACAACATGGTAAGAAGTTAAAACGCACGGCGTGAAGTTTGCTGAGAAGGTGCACTTTTATTTATAGTCCATTTCACCAGACCCACGTCAATAACATTCACCGTTGCATAAATACGTATCCAAAGTGCAGTTGGATTCTCTTGCCACCGCGGTTGTAGATAATTTATTCTAGGTTTGACATGAAACTTCTAAAAATGTGTGGATGGCTCACTATCCCTCCCGCTTCTACAGTATATTCATATAGAAGAAATATTAGGTTTAATAATTAATAATAAATAATAATTAATATAAAAAATTAAAACAATTGTTAATCCATCTGACCCACTGTATATGTATATGTCAGTATAATATGTGGCTACATAAGATTTACTATATTACATTTCTGTCAATTTGCTGCCCTGTGTGCTGATGAGAGAATTATTGTTTCCTGTAGGATGGACTTAGCTTACTTGGCGCTTCTGACTTCCTCAAGGTACATTATAAGTGTGATACGCTGATCGTTCGCTACATGGTGAAGGTGAGTTGTGATGTAAATGTAATTTCAAGTCTTACTTTTACATAGAATATACTAATTGATTTACAATTCTTATCATACAACAAATTCATAAAGAAGACATAATAGTTTATAGAAACAGCTGGGACAAGCAACAGCAGACTGCCCTTGTTTTGAGCAGGGAGAGCAACGTGTGGTGAGGATGCAGTTTGGTGGAGCCAGCAGGGCGGAGGCAGGGGAGCACTGTTCAAGTGCTGTAGCCAGGCTGATGGAGTTCCTGCCTAACACCACTCAGAGTGACACCACACCACCCCTCGCCAGCACTCCAGCTACAAATCAGATTCCTACTGACAGCCCTGTGCCAGACGAGCAGGTTTGGAGGCTGCACCAGGCAGCACACTTTAAACGTTGTTTATTATGTCAGTTAGTGACTAAATGAAACCCTCACATTAATTTACATGCTTCTCAAACAGGCAAATTCTGTATATGTGCGTTATGACATATCAAATAAAGTATTGCGTCCCAGATGTGTAAATGTATTATCTGATTATCTTTAAATGTAAATGGATGAAATAAATACACAATTTTATTTGAATTGTAAATTGTAATTGAATAATTATACAATGACATAGTAATTCCAATTTTAAAAAGTAATCCCTTTTTGTTTTATTATTTATTTTTAACTCCATACATTTAGGCATTGTTTATGATGTCATAGAAATCCTATACTTGCTTTCACATTCCTCACTAGATGGTGCTGTTTACAACACTACGAACGCGCTGTTTTCTCTGCAGGGCAGGCACAGTAGTTGCTTAGTGAAATACAGTATGTACTGTACATGTATACGTGCCAAATTAAATGTGGCAAAGGGCACGCCACTCACATAAGACATTCAAAAACATATTTAGCATTTATTTATTTCCTTAAATATACAATAACTTATGTACACAGTCTATCTATACATAGTTTATATGGGCTTTGAGTAGAACATATATAGAATTCGATTCCCCGACCTTTTTTAGTACAGTAGGAGTAGCCTTTCTGTTGTGTTGGGTATAGGAGCAATTCAACTTCAACGGACATTGTGTGATATTTAACAAACCGGCACACTGATAGAGCAGAGTGAAGATGAAAGGCCTTTGATGCCTGGATATCTTTCAATTTATAATGAAGAGATTGATTTGTTTTCTGTTTACCTTCCGGTGTCCTGCCCAGATTATTAAATCTGTGTTTTCTTTTGCCATGTCAGCAGATTGATCAGGGAGCACAGATGGATGTTGAAAATGAAGGAATGTTGTCCACCAAGCATCTTACTCAGGTAGCAACATTAGGGTGTGAATCTCTCCTTCATAAGACGATCCGATACATATCTAGGATACGATATACGATTCAGGGATGATACATTTTAATGAAACGATGCAATTTGGTGCGATGCGATACGATGCAATCTAATACAGTTCTTAACATTTATATATAAAATTTCCAGTATGAATTTGGCTATAGAATATAAAAGTATAGAATTAAACATTTGTCCCCATTGACTAAAGATAAGATGTAATAGAGAAATACTAGTCACTCTTACATTCACAATATTAAGTTTATATTTGAGCTACTGACTATACTGCATTGTACTACATATACTACATTACATCCTATGGTAATTTTAGGATATGTAGCCTAGGCTAGGTTGTGAGAGTATAGTCTCATGAACTAGACTATTAAATATAATTCATGGTTATTTAAGTTACCATTAGCCTATTTGTTGAATATTTTACTATTTACTGTAATCTGCTATATGTAATCTAAAGAGCAATGTATTTATTTGAGAGAGATTATTTTCTTTTACGGATGGATTCTTTATATTGACACTCCGGTACAGTAGGTGGCGGTGTTTGCACCTTTAAGTTGGTCCGTAAAAGAAGAAGACAAGTCTGCAGCTCTACGCCGGTGTTCTGACAATTTATGCTACCCGTCGAATTGTGCTTCCTCGACATACTGCGCATGCACACAGCAGTTATTGCGTCATTTTCGTCATGCTTGAGACAGCGCCCCTAGATTTGTGCTACCATAATCTGGATTTCTAGCTAGTACTGTTATTGCATGTTTTTAACAAATGTATAAGGTTTCTTGTAATTTTACTTGTAGAATATGATTCGATAAAGGTTATTTGCCAGGTTGTAATTTAATATTTGTATATTTAATAATTATTTACATAATGTTAACCAATTCACACCAACAACGAAAAGATCATTTGGGAATATTTGTAATTTCCCTATGACGATTTCCAAAAGAGTATGTAGGCATAAAGCTACGTGTGCATTGTATGCAACAATAAGAAGCTTTTTATATCACATTATACTATGAGAGTTATACTTTATGGGATCTTGGAAATGGGAACACGTAATGTAGCAATTTCCGATAGGGCAGCGCAAAGGGTAGCATTTTTCGACAAGGCAGCATAAATCGTCAGAACACATGTAACCAGTGGAAAGTGTTGAACTTGCAGCAAGGGTCTTATTATCATATCAGTCTGTGGATATGGTGGACAATAAATAAAATAATGAGGCTTGTTGCCTTTGCCTGTATCATGGCGAGGGCAGGCGCAGACAAAGGAGGACGGCAAGACGTGGACCTCATGTACAAGTTTTCGCTTGCTGTTTATTTCAGTGGCTTCACACAGCCAAATAAAACTAAGCACAGCCACAGCAGCCAAAAGGCAAACAATAACGGACAAAGAATGGGGTTGCAGCTGCAGCTGCACCCCAGCACCGGCAGGGGATGGCGGCTGCGGCTTCACCTCTGGGCAGGCAGGGGTTGCCAGTGACAGCTGCACCACGGTGACTGCAGGCGGCACCCGGTGCGGCTGCACCATGGAACTGGCGGGGAGTGTCAGTTGATGTCTCATCTCCAGGCTGGCAGGCGGCCCTTGTGCGCTGGGTGGCAGCCTTGGGGCGCTGGTTGGCAGCTGCAGAGGCACAGCGCTGAGCAACTTCCTATGTGCGCTGTGCGCTGAGGTGCAGCGGAGCAGGTGGTCACGGTGTCCACGTCTTTCAGTGGTTCACCGTAGCCATACCTGTCCCAGAGCCGGGCCAAGAACCAGGAGTACTCAGGGAGCTGCGGCCCCCGGTTGTGGTAGAGCGTTCATGCCCACTGGAGAGCTGGGCCCGTGAACAGCAGAAGCATATGCCGCACCCTCTGGGCTCCCTTAAGCTGCTCAACGGCGAACAGCTGTCGCACCGCTCGAGGAAGGGCCCGAGGAACCTCCATCGAAGCGGGAGTCTCTCACCAAGCCGGAACCCAACAGTGCCGGTGCTGCGATCGCAGTTGTCGCCAGACCAAAAGCGGCCACACCCAGGCAAAGCATGGCAGGAGTTGGAGCGTGAGCCGTCATTGAGCCGTGAGCCGCCATTGGTGAGCTGTCACCGATGCGGCCGATTGATCTTTCCCCATCAGCGTTATGGAGGAGAGCAGGCAGACCAGCACACCAATGATCTCCGCTGCCCACCGCTCCAAACCGCCACACCGGTCTTGCCTGCTCGGAAGGACCGGCGCATGCTCGTTTGCTGCTCTCATGTTGGGTCCGTTATTCTGTAACATGGCAAGGGGGGCGAGAGCAGGCACAGATGAAGGAGGATGCAGAGACATATAACTTGTGTACGAGCTTTCGCTCAATGTTTATTTCAGTGGTTTCACACAGCTAAATAAAACTAAGCACTGCCACAGCAGCCAAAAGGCAAACAATAACAGACAAAGAAAAAAAGACAAACCCCAACCTAAATACCCCCACAGAACAACACGGGTGGAAACAATACATCAACATAAACATGTGGAACTGGAGAGTGCTGGGGACTTATCAACTGCTAACCCGAGTGAGCATGAGCCGGCGATTTGGAAGGCAGGGTGGGTACGCCGCCCATTGGCGGCGTGGCCACGGATGTTACATTGCCTTGTAATGTTGAATTTAACTCATTGATTAGGCTAAGCAAATGAAGCGCTATTTATTTACTTAACAATGTCCGACTGTCTGGCTTCCATGCTATGCACGCTGTATATTATTTTTCAAAGGAATAATTCATTAAAATAACTATGTAACACGCGACACATGCGTCAACTGATTCATAACTTTAGAATGGGTGCATTGACCAGTTAATCTTATATTTTTATCGATACAGCTGTTGGCAAATTGAACTTTGCACTGTAATGTTAAAACCGGTTTTCCTATGCGTATCCCTGAATCGGTGCCCCCGTAGTAGCTACTGTAGACAATAAATCCATCTCTGAGTCCACTCCTTGCCTTTGCTTGAATATATTTATTAAACCTTGGCTAAGGCGTAACACACACACAGCATGCAATGTAAAATGTTAATGAGGAACAAATTAGAGGGATGCAGTTATTATGCTGCCCAAACAAAATAAAGTGATAAAACCAGACTCATAAATCATAAGATGTTTGGTCCTTTGTAACCTTATTTATTGGGATACTTTTCTTTCACAATTTTGAAACGGCACATTTCTGTAGACATGCAGTCTATTTAGTTACGTTTAATTATTTAGATTTGAGATACAGTATATTTAGGGAATGTTGTGGGCTGCTTAGTGCAGGGCTTCAGACTGCGAAATGCAACATTTTTGGAGACAGTGCAACAACATTTTATTACTAGGTGCACCAGTGCAATTTGCAAATATGTATTATTTATTTATTATACAGTATATTAATAGTACCGTCGCCATTGGCTGTAACGTTTGTATCGCTGTACGGGTTGTGCTCCTACTCACTTAAGTAAGTAAAATGTATTTATATAGCACATTTCACAGATAAAAATCACAAAGTGCTTCACAACTATAGGGGAATAGTAAACAGTACATGACAGCACATGACCCAAATAAATAACCAAACAAACAAACAAACAAACAGAAATACACATCAGACCGGCCTAACCACCCTACTGTCTAACTAAAGCCTCTTTAAATAAAATAATTTTCACCTCTGTTCTAAAAGCTTCCACCAAATTCAAGCAGCGTAAGAAAAGGGTAAGAAAAATGCATTCCACATCCTAGGTGCCACTGCTTTAAAAGAACGGTCCCCTCTAGTTTTTAAGTGTGTATGGGGAACATACACACCATCCTGTCCCACTTACTAGCAGAGCTAGTGCAGTGGGACAGGATGGTTTGTGGGCTGGGTGTTGGGCTCCCAGCCAGAAGGTTGTGGGTTCAAGCCCCGGTGTTGACCTACCTACCTCTACCCCCCAACTGCTCCCGGTGGTTGGTCGATCACCATTGGTGTTTGAATGTGTGTGCGAATGGGTGAATGTGAGGCAAAATACTGTAAAGCGCTATATAAAAGCAGTCATTTTACCATATATCAGGTATTAGGTATATTTAAAAGTTTGGTTTACTTTTAGAGCCCCCTTACATAGAGATGTAAGGGGGCTCTAAAAGTAAACCAAACTTTTAAATTGCACTGTGTGCCCTTTTTCTGGTGTGTGTTAATAGCCTTGCAGCAGAGTTTTGAACAATCCGGCGATAAAGCTGTTTCTTATTAAGACAAGTAAAAGGACTAATCTAACTGAAAATAAAAGCATGAATGATCATCTCCAGTTCGGCGCTGCAATTGTCTGTTTCTGAATATGTGCTGTTCCTGAGACTCACAGACATCCATGCCGGGCACGAGGCAATTACGCACAAATCCATGAACCGGCATATACTTTTTAACCAGTTCTAATTTGTCTTTCTACGATTACAACCATCCTTTCTTCCTGTGAGCGTAGCTGCCACACTTTCAACTCTTCTCTTTATTGACTTTGATATCGGACTATTATAGTATCTGACTTGGAACCCGATGCATTGACTGCTGTAGTCATTTGCCACTCTGTTGACTTTCTTTTATTGCTGATACCGAAGGACAAATTTCTAAATATAAAATGTATCCTTGTTTCCACCTCTGTGGACGTCGATCTCAATCAGTGAATTTTATTTTTATTTTTTTACACGTTTTGCAGCTGGATAAGCCATTGTATATTGGATAACACATGAAGACAACGGCGTCGGCGCATTATCATTTGCATAGTAATTTATGGGAGGAGGTAAGGCGGGGTCAACGGCTCGTGCACGTACGCTAAAATACAAGTTCATTGGAATGTATGAAGGGAAGAAGCGCAGGACCTGGCGTACGCAAGGTTTCATACATCTGAATATTTTTGTGGGTTCGCACTTACGCCACGAGTACGCCATCTTTTGGTAAAAAATGGTAAATGGGCACATTTACATAGCGCTTTTATCCAAAGCGCTTTACAGTATTTTGCCTGACATTCACCCAGTCACACACACATTCATACACCGATGGTGATCGCTGCCATGCAAGGTGCGACCAACCACCAGGAGCAGTTAGGGGTTAAGCATGTTGCTCAAGGATGCGTACAGGTAGGTCAACACCGGGGTTCGACAACACCCAGACCACCAGACCATCCTGTCCCCGTCTTTTAGTATGAATTGCTGGCCAATTGTTGATAGATGAGGCCCCAGGGCTCTTATCTTAGATATGTTCCTTAATTGAAAGAAACTACTTTTAATTAGTTGTTTTGAGTGTTGCTCCATGGACATGGCAGCATCAAAAACAACACATAAACTCCTTAGACTCGGCTGCACAGATGAGCCTAAGGCACCAATATTTTGCTTGATCTGAGGAATACTTTGCTCAGGGGGAATTATTAGTGTTTCAGTCTTATGTGAGTTCAGAAGTAAAAAGTTCAAGTATCATTTAACCACTGCTTGATACTAGTCAGACAGTTGATTAGAGAGGACAGTTTATGTAACTTGGTAGACTTAAAAGAGCAGTACAACTGAATATCGTCTGCATACACATGATAAGAAATATCACTAAACTGGCCGATTATCTGTCCTAGAGGAAGCATGTACAAAAGGAACAGAATCGGTCCCAGACCAGAACCCTGAGGTACCCCACTCGGTAAGCCAGCAATGTCTGACATGATTTTATTTATAAAAACCCTAAACTTCTATCAGAAAGGTAAGATTAAAACCATTTAAAAACTGCTCCAGATATCCCTAACAGATCCTGAAGTTTATTCATAATATTATGGTCAATAGTGTCAAAGGTAGATGTAACACTGTGTGCTTCCCAGAATCAGCTGACATCATAATATTACTGGAAACGGATTACTAAACTCCGTCTTTCAGCCTTTCAGCCATCACTACATCTAACGCTCTCCAGTTGTACACCGGACTTACAGTCAACTACCGGTGTTCACCTTTCACCTGTTGTGTGGGTAATGAGTTTGCGATTTGGATATTATTGTAGTTATGTCTTCAGTGTTTGGCAATTAACAGCATATTGATAAAACCAATTGCGTCTCCGTGCACATTTGTTTTTCATGTCATTTAGTGTCTGTTCTCATCTGTCTGCGCTTGTAATCACCTCGTTACAATGATAAACTAAAATAATTAATTTGAATAATATTGTGATTCAATCTGTTCCAGCTAACGTTATCTACGTATGCTAGCGGTAACGTTAGCAAACTCAATAAGGGGCTTATGTTTATTATACCTTGAAGGTTTGAAGGGGATTAAATGCCATAGTTCCGGTGGCTAAAATATTTGAATCCTCACGGTTGTGCGGTAAAACATTTGATGCAGGACTTCAGACTATTATCTAACCTGGCACCGTGCTACTGGGCGAGTTTCCCTGTGAGATTTTCAATAAAAATAAAGGGAGACTTTACAGTGCTCTCAGCCAGGCTGCAAACTTTTCAACTGAATCTATAGTATGCTATTTACAGTGCCCTCTGTAAAGTAAGGGTTGTAGCCAATTCAGTGGCCTGTCCTATGACCATGGTCACAAACACGGACCACTGCCGTTGCTGGTCACTACCACTAAGGGCGTTGAAGCTAGAGGTCCTATGAGTTTCTGGACTAATTGCCGTGGTCATTCTTTGTTGTCAAGTGTTTGCATGGAAACAGACAAAAACACACAAAGTGAACCGACGAGTGATTTAAAAAAAAAAAAAATGTAAATCTTTTATTTTTTTATCCATTCAACCTGTACTACAAGTGCACGTTAATACATTTTAATATTGTGAAAAAGTTGAGTAATTTCAATAGCACAAAAGTGAAACTCATATCGTGGAGTAATTGCACACAAAGTGTAATAGTTAAAGCCTGTATTTGTTTTAATTTTGATGATTACGGGTTACAGCTCATGAAACCCCCAAATTCAGTATCTCAGAAAATGTTTATAAGATATAAGACTAGTGAAAAATCAAGCTTTTAGGGGAAATGCGAAATGGTGCACGTTTTAGACTACACATGGTTTTACAAGCCTAAGAGGGAGGTGTCGTATTTTTTCACTTTTCTGACGCAAAAAAAGCAAGAGGAGATACCAACATAAACACAAGAACAGGACATCAAAGGTATGGTATCTGATGATCCAAGACGAAAACTAACTCAAGTTTCATGTTGTGCGATTATGAGATCCGGATCGATGTGAGACATATCTTGGTGCGCGAAACAAAAGCAAGCCAAGATAATAAAACTAATGGAAGAACTAAACATTATCGTAAAATAAAACAATGTAGGCTGACTTACCCTGTTATGTAAGGATATTGCTGTTCCTGTAGTCTATAGCCTACATATAGTTTGTCATTCATGTGAATTGTCAAGATCATGCATTGAGACTGGTGGAATTATAAGATACTGTAGCTCTCAAAATCATTTTGTAGTTCTGTCTGCTTTTCTCTGATATTTCAGAACTATTATTTGAGAAATGTGCAATTCCTTTGGAATACATCAAACACCATTAGCCTACATGCCAGGTGCAAATAGTCTACTTTACAGACATGCCTATAGCAACAACCAAGGAGGGTGGGCCATTGACGATTTTGTTCTTTACGAAATTAGGGGGGGATGTCTCCCCGCCCCCCTCCCCCTTCCTTCCCTACTGTGCCCCTGGTTGTGGCTCCTTTTGTAGGAATTACTGCATCTATGCAACATGGCATGGAGTCGATCAGCCTGTGTTAATGCTGAGGTGATAGCAGCCTTTAACTTGGGTCTTGTGTCTCTCATCCTCCTCTTGACAGTACCCCATTACATTTTCTATGGTGTTCAGATCAGGTGAATTTGCTGGCTAATCAAGCACAGTAATCCCATGGTCACTGAACCATGTATTAGAACCTTTTGGCAGTGTGGGCAGGTTCCAAGTCCTGTTGGAAAATTTTATCAGCATCTCCATAAAGCTTGTCTTGACTTTGTGTGTAATTCATCCACAATATACTGTAAACGAGTTTCACTTTGTCAAATTAATTATTGAAATTACTTAACTTTCACCCTATGTTCTAATTGATTTAGATACACTTGTATATTGGAAACAATACACATTATATGACGTTTTATCTTGTAACTTTTATTGTTTTATGAAAATATAATTTAACTAATTTCAGATTTGAAATTAGTGTATATTTTAACAAAACAATAAAAGTCACAAGATAAACACTCCAAAATATTTGGGCCAGTTTTATTTTATCACTGAATAACATCATATTTCCTTTACTTACACTTATTAACCCTCTGAACCCTAAGGGTCTTTTGGCTGTTTTTCACTACTTTGATATAATGGATTCTAAAAGCATTTTACAGTGTATCTTGTATTATTTTGGGCATTTCATTGTTTACCGTCTATAATCAAATAATCCTTCAAGTGGAACCTACATTTAAAAAAAATCTAAAATACCAGACCAGACCAGCAGCTGCAGTCAACCCAAAGACTGACACACTGACTGATAACAACACGTTCTGTTCTCTGCCATTATATAGCCTGTTGACTCTTTGCATATGACCCTTAAATGACCTGGTCCTAAAACAGATCAATCAGCTCAATCATTAGCCTGGCTCAGTTTATACTTGAAGCACTAATTAAAAGATAACATTGCCAGTTAAACATTATCACGTTTGTGATTACAGATTATATACAATGTGATCAATGAGCTAAAATTTCTGGAGGCTGATAGGGAATTATCGTCAATTACCCTGGTGGAAGTCACTGAGGTAGTCCAACAACTACGCAGTGGCAAAACCCCGGGGATTGATTAGATCCATCCAGAAATGCTGAAAGCTCTGGGTGTGGAGGGATGTCTTGGATAACACGCCTCTTTAACATTGCGTGAAAGTCTGGGACAGTGTCCAAGGAGTGGCAGACCATGGTGGTGGTTCCCCTGTTCAAAAAGGGGGACCAGAGAGTGTGTGCCAATTATAGGGGTATCGCACTTCTCAGCCTATCTGGTAAAGTCTACTCTAAACTGCTGGAAAGGAGGGTTCGGCTAATAGTCGAACCTCAGATTGAAGAAGAACAATGCGGTGTCCGTCCTGGTCGTGGAACAACGGACCAGCTCTTTACTCTCGCAAGGATCCTGGAGGGGCCCTGGGAGTATGTTTTTGCAAATGCATCGCACGCTTACATTTGTCTCTATTTATATACTATTGTGTATAAGTGAACACATTGAGCACACAGGGTTGTAACATTGCGCATAAGTGAACCTATTTAGCACACAGGGTTGTAACATTGTTGCGTATAAGTAAATGCACAAATATTATTGTGTGGCGTATTTCATTTAATTTGGTTTCACACCTACACACTCAGTAGCCATATGCACATGCAAGACCAAAGCCTGCAATAGCCCAGAATACAAGATCATCAACCATCTACAACGACAACTTGTGAATAAACAAACAGGCAGCAATAATGAGCGAGTCTAAACATACTTCACGGAAAGAGGCACAGACAACTGATCAAATGGAGAACTGCGGCATAACATACTGTGGTAGGTGCTGCGGGAGTATGAAGTGAGGGGGTCCCTTTAAAGGCAATCCAATCCCTGTATGTAAATGGGTGCATTTATCCATAGCGCTTTACAGTATTTTGCCTGACATTCACACACAAACATTCATGACACGGGAGCAGTTAGGGGTTAGGCATCTTGTAAGGATGCTTAGGCCAGCACCGGGGTTTGAACCCACAACCTTCTGGCTGGAAGTCCAACACCCAGACCACTAGACCATCTGTTGATGTGGTCCTGATGGCATCATCATTCTATGACCTACAGCACTCACTAGATTGGTTCGCAGCCGAGTGTGAAACGGATGGGATGAGGATTAGCACTGCTAAATCTGAGGCCATGGTTCTCAGAAGGAAACTGATAAGAGTGCCTACTCCGGGTAGGGATTAAGTCCTTACCCCAAGTGAAGGAGTTCAAGTACCTCAGGGTCTTGTTCGCAAGCGAGAGGACATTGAGTGGGAGCGGTATTACAATCACTTTACCGCACCAAAGAGAGCTGAGACGGTAATTGTCAATCCTACCCTCACCTATGGTCATGAAGGGTGGGTCATGACCGAAATAATCGGCCGAAATGGGTTTTCTCAGGAGGGTAGCATGGTCTCCCTTACATGTAGGGTGAGAAGCTCGGCTATTCTTGAGGACGTCGGACTAGAGCCATGCTCCTTTGCGTGGTACGGTCATCTGGTAAGGATGCCCCCTGGGTGCCTCCTTAGGGAGGTGTTGCAGGCGCGTCCACCTGGGAGGAGGCCTCGGGGAAGACCCAAGACTAGGTGGAGCGATTATATCTCCACATTGGCCTGGGAACGCCTCAGGATCTCTAAGTCAAAGCTGGTTAATGTGGCTCAGGAAAGAGAAGTTTGCTGCCCCGCGACCCGACTACGGATAAGCGGATAAGGATGGATGGATGGATGGATGGATCATGACAGAGGCTGGCTTTTAGACCTAATGCTAATGAAATTTGAGTGTTTTATTTGTGATAAACTTCAGAAATGCTGTCTTTTGTGCCTTCACGTTTAATAAATGTAAGAAAATACAATTATATATACAGTGGTAAACTCAACTGTCCCAACTTTTCTGGAGTGTTAGTCTAACGTTCTGTCCATCCCGTATTCCCTTTCTTGTATTTATCAGTCTAGATAATTCCACCTGTGTCTCATATGTATCACCTGCCCCTCGTTGTTGTTATCCAATGGTCTGTCTTATATAGCCCTAGTGTTTTCCTCAGTCCTGTGTTGGTTATTGTTTACATGTATGTGCTGTATCCCTGTGCGCATGTTTTTGAATAATATTGCTTATTGCCTATTCTCGAGTCCTGCCGGCGTGTCTTGCTATTGGGTCCTCACCTCAGCGCTAGAGTTAGATTTATCAGATTTAAGATATACAGTATGTGTATATTTTCACAAAGCAAATCACTAGGTAAAACACATTTCTCACAGGGTGAATGGAATTTATAAAAACAGGTTTTATTAGCATTTGGAATTGAGGTTTGTATTTAATTCCAT
Organism: Amblyopsis hoosieri; assembly: GCA_027564755.1. Lineage (NCBI taxonomy): Eukaryota > Metazoa > Chordata > Actinopteri > Percopsiformes > Amblyopsidae > Amblyopsis > Amblyopsis hoosieri. The sequence goes on along the minus strand of JAODUE010056366.1, from coordinate 3,751 downwards.
TACTACTGTGCATTGTGATACTCCTAATAGCACTTCCTTGGAGAGTGCAGCAGCTTGTCTCAATCTCTGGTGTACCACCCAAATCCTCTGCGAGTGGCTGACCTTGGACCCTTTCTGCATGCGAGCCTGCTTGACCCCACCTTCCCTGCCTTTGTGGAGGAGGTGGAAGGTGAGCTGAAGAAAATGCTGCAGGACACAACAGTCAGTGCATTTAAAAAAAAAGAAATTTTGGCAATGTAAATATAATGCTGTGCCTGTTGGCAGTGTAGGGAGATTATATTATTTGTCCATACAGTGTATTAGCCAGGTAAAATCCACCTTAAGAATTAGCTTCTCTTGTTATACTGCACCAGACAGGTCTCAATTGGTTATAGAAATGTTACATCGAACACCATCAATCAAGAACCACGAGGGTGATTTCCCAGACACATACCTGTGTTTGTTAAATCACCCCCACGTGGTTCTTGATTGGTTTGAAGGTGTTTCATACTGCCAGCACTTGTGTTTCAAAATCACCACATCATTAGTGCAATGTGGTCCAATCACCTGCTAATGATTTGCTTGACACCGCCTCAATTTTCTGTTAACAGTTCCCAGAATGATATGCATAGTGGAACAAATCACGAAGCTAGCACAATCAGGATGGTCATACCAGGCTATGTGCAGATTGTTCTGAAGAGTTTTATTTACTTCAAATGTGAGATGTTAAAATTGCATTTCTATGGAATTTCTCACAAAGGACATTAAAGGTGATTTAGTTTCTGATATTTTTATTCAGAAAAATTATTGGTCTCATTTGTTTGATTGTGGTGATATAATCTGGTCCCTCTTTCCCAACCCAATGCAGATCCTGCAACACACACACTCAACACACGTATTGATAGTGTAGTCATGCAGCTACATCAGTGTATTTTGCTCTGCCAGTTTCGAGGTGATCGCACAAGATTAAAGCTTCACTGAGATCAACCAACTGCCCTCCATATCTATTTATGAATACGTATTGCATAGGATTATAGCCATGCTGTACAATTGTAAAGAGAGGGAAAAACAATCAATTAAATAGAGAAATATAAAAATTATTGTATTAATATTATATTTCTGTACATATTTGCTATTATTTAAACACTCATACTGAAACATACACAATACACCCAAGAAACTCTGGAAATAAATTGAGAACGTGTATTTGTGACTCATTTAGATTACCACACAGTAGACCATTAGTAGTCGATCAATTAAATACTGCCCGTCAGTGAAGCCCTTGCTTCACAACTAAATATCTCTTAAAACTGAACATATTGGGCCCTATCTTACACCCGGCACAAAGTGGAAATGCAAGTGGCTTTGCTAGTTTCAGACTGATGCAGTTGTCATTTTTCCTGTCTGGTGCCCACATTGTTTAAATAGCAAATGCACTTGCGCCCGTGGGTGTGTTGGTCTAAACATGAGGTGTGGTCTAGCACATTGTTGGCGCATTGCTATTTTGTGGCAGTGGAAAGTGAATGCGCGATTGACCAACAAAAACCTGGTCTAGTCAATGGCACAGTGCATATCGCGATAGTAGCGTGTGCACAATGCACGTACAATAAACAGCTTGTTACACACACAGGGACGTGCAGCCACAAAAGTGCACAAACATGTAAAGTATTTTAAAAAATTGAGAGTAAAATGTGATATATTTGTGTGTAGCCTACAACATATTTTAGGGATCTTGGTGGAATCTTGCTCTTGCCGTAGATTGTTTGCTCGAGCACTTTAGCAAACCTGCCGGTATAATAGCAATCCAGAAGACTGTTAATATCTTGAAAATAGGGCCCCTTGTGCCAAATATAGTTTTTGATTAATATGATATACTGTACATATTTTCCAAGAATAAAACAATGTCATTTCATTTAGAATGACTCTATATAAAACAGGTAATTTCAGACAGAAGAAAGCCACACTGCGTGTACATGGGGAATAACAGAAAATAAAAATTTAGTATCCTATTGCGTAATTATCTCTTGCATGCATTTCATAGGATATGTAATACAAAAACATTACCTAATTTGAGGACATGATAAAATGAGTAAAGGAGACATCAACAGCACATAAAAAATGTGTACACCTCTGGTATTTTTAGTATTGGTTATCAGCCTGTAATCTTCCTGTAACACTAAATAAGGCATGCTTAAAACAGCCATTATGTTCATTTTGTTGCCAGTGTTATGCTGATAGTTGCTCTGGTAAAAAGAGACCATATTTACTTTGTTAAAAAAAAACTGCCCAAAGCTCCCTCCTCTTCATGTGTGCAACATAGGCAGTTTTGTCATCTCATCTGTAAAGAGAAAATCCATTGAAGGTGTTACAATTCATACATAATTGGCATACAGTATAGTGAATGTATTAGTCCCCTTCCCCCACACAACTTACTTTGAGTACATTTCTTATTTTGTATTCCTCTGGCGAATGGTTGTGTCTTTATAGTTGTTTGTTGAATTGTTTTTCCTTAAAAAGAAGAAATTTTTATTTAGTAAGTGAAAGTATGCTGGAATTTAAAACTATAGGTCATGCTATATAATAAATAAAATATAGATTTGTATCATTTTGGATATTCAGTCATTGCATTAGCATTGGTCATTCAATTACTATATGGACACTGTGCCTTCTGATTGGCTTATATGTAGCAGGCAGGCAGCATGACACATTTAAGCTGGCCAACTCATTGGATCCTTTTCGGAATATCCAATATGTAATATTGGTACAACTTTTTAATAAGACTACCCTTATGTCAATGTCAAATGTATTTATATAGCACATTTAAAACAACCATAGTCGATTAAAGTGATTTACAGGAGAATAAATAACATCCATAAAGGCAAAAATTTACATAAATTAAAATTCATACAAATAAATAACAAAACAGAAAAGACAAAATCAGATGCCAAGCTCAATTAAGATTTAAAGACAGATGAAAAAGGTGAGTTTTAAACAACTTGAAAGTAAAAGTGCAGTGGTAGACTATTCCATAGGATTAGGGCACCCACTGCAAATGCTCCGTCACCTTTTGATTTTAAGCCTGGCGCTAGGGACATCCAAGAGGAACTGGTTAGTTGACACTTATCTTACTATGGAACGGCGATGTAATAGTTAAACTAGATAAAGAGGCGCCAATCTATTTATTGATTTGAAGACAAGTATTCAAATCAATCAACCAAAACAGGTGATATGTGCTCCTGTTTTCTTTTGCCAGTTAAAAGGCAGGGGAGCTATCAGAACTATCAGATAACAGAGTTTCTTAACAAACAATCGAATATACTGTAGGAGGCTAGAGGACCTAGGATACCAAGAGGATCGCCCACTAAAGTACAGGAAGTACAGGAAAGTATTCACAGTGGTTCACTTTTTCCACATTTTATGTTACAGCCTTATTCCAAAATGGATTTAAAAAAAAGTTCCTCAAAATTCAACACACACACAAGTATTCATAGCATTTGGTCACTATTTTGTTGAAGCACCATTGGCAGCAATTACAGCCTCAATTATTTTTGAGTATGATGCTACAAGCTTGAAACACAGGTTTAAGTCTGGGCTCTGGCTGGGCCACTCTAGGACATTCAGAGTTGTCCTGAACCAAGTCTTGATATCTTGGCTGTGTGCTTAGGGTTGTTGTCCTATTGGAAGATGAACCTTCTCCCCAGTCTGAGGTCCAGAGCGCTCTGGAGCAGGTTTTGATCAAGGATGTCTGTACATTGCTGCATTCATCTTTCCC
>JAODUE010056355.1:0-17243 GCA_027564755.1 Amblyopsis hoosieri | reverse complement strand
GCCGAATCACGCCACATGCTATGCTGCTCAGGGCGTGTATGCGCGTAGGCCTACGCGCGGCCGGTTTCGCCTAGTCGCTAAGTTAACAAGACACAACAATGTCAGAACAACACTTGTAAAATCAAGTACTTACTTTGCTATTTACGCACACTAATGACCGGCATCGTGTCTTAAGGTCAGTACTAATATAAACGAGAAACAAGACGCTATTCTTGCAGCGCTTGCTCACACACCGATCCACTTCAGCGCTGTAACAACAGCTACTGAGGCAATACGTAATTCAGGCCACTCGATTGGCTGGCTAGGATCAACGTAGAACACAATAGAAATATGTATTCCAGAAGCTACCAGTCCTTCACAATATTGGGCTTTTTAACAATGGGTAAGTAAACAAAAGGTGGTTAAACCTGATTCAGAGATTCAACTTGATTTGATTTGGCTGTCTAATACTGGGCAGGACAAGATAACCAGCTCACAGGTAGCTACAGCAACAGGTTCTTATCATGTATATTTTCTCTAAACGTCCCATACAGCCACTTCAAGCCCTTCTAACACTCATAATATACTGTATATACCTATACAACCACACAATTAGAGGGTCCTATAGAGACCACCGGTTGCTCCACACAATAAATACAAAGAAATAGGAGGACACAACAGAACCTATATACGTATGTACTGTACGTAGGTCCCAACACGATGCACAGTACAGTCCCTCAGTTGGCGTCATACAGTATGTGATATGTGGTGCCTGTCAAAAACACAGAGGTTAACGTAATAGTCCAGGGAACTGATGAAATGTCACATGTCCACAGTACTCACGAGCCATAGGTCCCTCGATCCCACGTCTCTCATTATGAAAGTGTACGTAATCGACCTGGGGTCCATCCTTAGCTCAGTCCACTCAATCATGGCTCATCCCTACTTCACAAAACGATATTATTTACAAACGCTCTGTGACAAGTTTGGGAATTGTCAAAGTGCTGCTCACTTCTTCCTTCCCGCCTGAGGCGTAAAGAGGAATTCTGGCCAATTTAGACCTGGACCTCATTTTGTCATCTCCTCCAACTGTGGTGATTGTTTGTGACAAAAATCTAATTAAACAATTCTGTTTAGAGTACTGGCCATCTCCACTGTCAAGTGTCCACAGATAATAATAGAAACAAACAAGGCTAAAACCGCTAACCCTCCCAAAATATATATCACAGGATGATTTGATGGGCGATATAAGAGAAACCAGTAGCCCTCTACCAGCCATATATACATCAATACAATCTGTGTGATTTGTTATTATTTATACACATACAGTACAGGCACAGCTATTCAGGAACAATGGGAGAGTCCGTTCTATGAAACAAAGTTGCCATTGAAATTCCTTGCCACGGCCTTGGCTGTAAATAAGTAGCAGAGTCACAGAGAATCATCATCTCCATTCAAAATGAGGACAAACTTCACACCTCCAAACCTCATTATGCTTATCCAGACCCTTATCACGGCTATGGAATTACCTCGTCAGGCTGCAATCAGCTCCTAGGAGGCCCCCAGATAACACCTTCCAAGACAGAAATAATAAAATGGCGGAATATAGCCAACAACCTTACTATTGCTGTAATTGCCAAGCTGCTATTTTCATACAAGTATGACTACGGCATTATTTAGTGATAAAAGGACCATGTCTCCCTTCCTATGTCCTAGTGACAGTAGTTTATTTATACTATTTTCTATTTTATTGGCACCAAAGTTCATATTATGTTTCTCTGAAACAACTGATAATTATATAAACATAATGTTTAAATTACTTTAAATGCCTGTGCAGTTGACTACAGTCAAATCTATTTCTGTAGAAAGTGATTTAACGGTTGTTGTAAACTCTTACCCATGAGGTAGAAGCTATGTGGTTCAGAATGCTAAAGCAAATGCAGAAAATGCTTTTTAGCATCTGGGGTCACAACCCCAGAAATCTCAGCCAGAGCTCAAATCAATTCCAATTTGTCATTGGAACATTCTGGGGTCACATTTGCTAGTGCAAAATGAGACCAATTTGTTTAGTTGGAGGGGGCCAAAGAAAATGTCTTTGGTCATTTTTGAGACATGTATGTCCTATTGGTTATGGTGAAAGTCATTTTAGGGATTAGTCATGCAGTATTTCTGAGTGCACTCACTCACTGTAGGCCTCATTAGAAATTCAATACAGCAGTGGTCCATTCCATAGTATATGCATACGGATTAAATGATCAATGTACGTAAATGCTTGTGACAAAACATGCATACTGTATTTGGATGTGCTTTTGATTTAATGGACATTTAGATCATTCAATGGGGCTCAAAAGTGTTTAGCATTCAGCTCATGCATCAACAATTACCTGTGGGAAAAAAACAAAACACTGCCTTTTTACACACATGCACACGCACGCGCACACACACACACACGTTTGTGACCTACTGTACACACGGACAATGCCTTCAAACAACAAGCCCTACACAGCCCCACCCCAGTGTATAGATTAAGGGTCTTTCGAGGTTGTCTGCCTTTTTAATGGCGTCCTAATTATCCTTTAACCCTAATTAACCTGCCTGGATAGGAGCTTGCCTTGATTAATCCTGCACAGTGCTCTGTGGGGCACAAATCAACGTGGTCGCTCTCTCTAATCTGCTCTCTGTCAAAGCAATGTGCACGCACACATGCACGCACACACACAGGTCCTGGTCTTATAGCATCTTGCCTCACAAGGACAGCTAGAGTTTGATTATATTTTGAGTGAACCGTTCCTATATCATTTGTACTGGTTATTTACAAATGGAAATTGTCTATATTTTCTTATAGCAGAGTTTCGTTCTTACCGGCCTCTGGAAGGTAAAATATTATTCGTTTTTGTTTAAGAACACAACTTCATGTGAAATAAATATTCTGGATTTTTCTGTGGTGCTGTGCTCAGGTCTGTTTTTAAATTTGATGCTGTCAACAGCCTGTGGTTTTTTTCGAAGTGTCAGGTAACCTTGATCCCCGTGTTCTGAGCTTTGTGGAATTGTTTTTGTATTAGTTTCAGTTTGTGGGGGTATTGGGTGAATAGAATTGCCCACATGCTGAGAGAAGAACAGAATGAAACGGTTCCAGATTCCGACCACCAAATGAATGTCTGCGTTCCATTGCCCCAGAGAGAATTATGAATGTCACAGTGTCCTATTTTCTTGTAAAAATGTTGTCAGACAGAATGAGTGGCAACTCAGAGAACTTTTAAATAAATATAAAATGTTAGACAAGCCTAGCCTAGTAAAGACTTGAAAAATACTGTATGCCTAGGTCACGCAGTGCTTAAAGTATATCCAGTAAATGCCATTCTCAGTAGACGTTTCTGCATGAGGGGGTGTTTTAATCCATGCTACTGTATGCGACAACCAAACAAAAACAAACACAGAAGCTCTTGTACGTAGCGACGCCTCTCTGAGTGACCGGCCCCTAATTATGTACAATTACTACTGCACTCAGCTACCAGTAAACCAAATGCCCCCAGATACAGTGCCATTTGTTTTTCTGTGGCCGCCCCCGGGTCTGTGCATTCAGATCTCAAAACATGGCAGCGCTCGGCACCAGCTTTAAGCATTCAGATGCAAGAATGTGTTCCCTAACTAGGGGTCAATGTCACACTGAATAATGGAGAGTTAATGTTAATACAGTCTGAGCTACAGGCTACAAATGGCTAGGCAGCCAGTTTTCCAAAGCACATTCAGATACAGCAGGTGTAAATTACCTACCGTCTCGCAGTTATCTGTCATACTGCGATAGAATATGTTACGAGCAGCTACTGTAAAACTGTAAATCAGCCAGTTTGGATCATATGGTAAATTATATTTATAATGCATCTATCCATTCAACCACAATGCTAATGGCAGGATTGGTGTAAAGCATTTTGCCAGCTCATGTTACATGCTGTTTACCATGTAATATGAGCTGACAAATGTTTTATCAAGCTGTAGTTTTGTATTTACATGAGGATGTGGAAATGTAGAAGGTTCTATCATTCTGTAGCTGTCAAAAGGAACAAAAATGGAGAAGCAATGTGTAGAGCATCACACAGTGAAATGTGGAGTAGTGAAGGAGTCAAGTCTGCTACCATTTTGAATAGTAAAACTCAAGAAAGACCTGTGGTCCCAAAAGCCATGGCTTCAGACTTATTATAAAACATGGGCTTGAATATTCAATAGTAGCAATACAAGAAATGGGCCAGTAATCTTCAGAGAAAATGTAAATGGTCATCCATATATACAGTACAGTATATCTTCTGCTAAATGCTGTACATGCTGCAGATTGTTTCAACATGGATGTAAGTAACGTTTATGTGTAGAGCACTTTTCTCATACAGAGGTCACAAAATGCTTCACACAATAATGCACAATGAAAATAATACAAATATATGGCCAACTTATATTTGTATTATATTTTGTATTATAATCCTTTAATTATATTTGTCGCACTTCCCTAAATATTCCTCCATAAAAAGAGAAGGGGTGCTTTATCAACCAGCCAAGACAGACAGTTTACATATACCTGCTCACTGCTAATTCCTAACTTTAATTATGCATTAGATGAATAACAGCTCTGAGAAAATTGCTTATTAAAAATACACCAACTAGTTGGTATGATTTTACATTATCCATTTGTCAAACTGAGTATATTTTCCATACACAAATGCATGGGTTATATAACATACACACACTTACAGTATCTCAACAATAATGAATTGTACTTTTAGATGTGGAAATATGAGAAATTACGACACACATAACAACAGAGTGACAAAAACACTATCTGCTTTTCATGTGTAAAATCCATACGCCCATTACTAAGACTTCAAAAACAGTAATCCTTTCAAGCCCAGAGGAAATGTATCATTCATATTCCTGTTCTAGTTGAAGGCCTCTTAGCATGTGAAAATGTGACAGCTTTGAGGGAAAATATATGGATGTGTCTTTTGTCACTGCACACTATGCCCAAAGTCTAATGAAGGAATTCCAAATTGAAATCGCATTCTTGATACACTATTTCTGAGAGATGCCAAGTGTTTTTAATGTGTCACGTAACAATGCTGTCCAAAAGTTTGTTTATAAATGCATTATTCCAGCTTGCTATCTGAGAATAAAGCATGGCTTTTCACTTGATTAGGCTGTGGGTCAAGCCGGCTGCATTCGCTGTCGAAATCGCTTTGCTTTGATTTGCCTCATTCAGAGCGTCCATTCAGAGCGTATTGTGTGCCCTGAAGTATTGATTGAATTAGACAAAGAACCTCCGTGAGGAGAGAAATAAGAGAAAATGCAATCATATTCCCATTAACGCCAGGCTCAATGGAAGCAGCACTGGCTGGCCTTTTCTTCTAGCTCTGCATATTCAACATTAATTACTGTTCATTTCACACATTCTCCTCTTTTTCTGTATCCACTTCTCTGTTCTACATAGCAGCTGAAGTGCCTTTCCATCAGGTTAGCCTCCCCCAACTCCTCAAGAGTGTGCTTTGAATTAAACACTGAATGGGCTGTCAGACAATAACCTAAATGCTACTGTGTCAGCCACTTTGGTGATGATTATCATTTGGCTGTTTGAGCTCCCACTTTAATTTTGAGAGGAAGTCAAAAAATTATATTCAAAAGGTTGAGATCAATTTGATGTCTGCTGAGTGCACCTTGCTGAACGAGAGCGTTTTCCAAGAATCGGTGGAATTGAATTACAAAAATTACAAAAACTTAAACAGAATAGTGTCGTATTAAACTGCTACGTGAAGCTTTGTCAGTGGTTTGTCTTTATCACTGTATATACTGTTATCACAGTATATTCCATGTACAATTCACTTCAACTGGGTCCTTTTCAAAAGTAGGACTTATTTTTAAAAGTGTGCTCCTCAATTTGTGCCTGGAATTCCCCTTGTGGTTGAAACCAATATTACATAAGACAGCGATTGTAAGTTAATATACTTTTTTATTTGCCGGACTGCGTGTTGGGAGACCGGCTAATATGAGCAAATTTTGCTTACTGACTAAAGCACATGTGCTACAAAAATAGAAAGAACATCACATAGCCACTGCCTGTCTGTGATAACAAAATGTGTCATACTCTGAATACCTCACCAACTGGGGGGGAAAACATTTTATAGGTCTCTGATGACTTTGGCTTATGTTAAGCTAAGCTAACTGAATGTATGATTTCTACCAAAAAACCTAAGCATAACTAAAAGCTTTGTTGTAACATGACGCACTATCCACAAGGTAAACAAACTAGAATTATGTTTTGATAAGATTTTGGGAAAAATAAAGTTGTTACTGTAACGCCCGAGGTGGCGGGGCCGAGCGCCCGCCTCCCTCGGTCTTCCTCCCCGGCGTTCTGACCTCAGACACGCTACCTGCTCATCTCCTGCCACACGTGCAGGAGAGCGCAATCCCTGCCACCTGCTGCCCATCAGGGCTATATCTGTTGTCTTGTTCGTCTTGTCAGTGTCCGTGATTGTCGTGTTATTACCTGTTTGTCTCCTGCGACGGAGTTCGCACAAGCTTTCATTAAAGCATTACGAGCACTACTGCTCTTTATTAGCATTTTCTGCCTGGGCTTCCTTGGTCTGCGCCTGCACTCACCTCATCCCCGACAAGCCGTCACAGTTACGTAGTCTTTAACATCAAACTGAATACATGCAATAAAGACAGAGCGCACGCAACATGTCATTCCAGGGTGGCAAGTGGCCCAATGATCAAGAACTCGCTGGTTCGAACCCCGCTAACTCTGTACCTCAGTGTCGAGGTGTCCTCGAGCAAGACACCAAACTCTAACTGCTTCTGGTGGTCAGGTGTCTCCTTGTATAGCTGACACCCCCATCGGTGTGTGTGTGTGTGTCAAATAATGTAAAGCACTTTAAATAAAAGTGCTATATAAATACAGTCCATTTAGCATATTGCACTCAAAGCTACTGGACACCCGGGTAGACACAAACGGCATCACATTGCTAAATACTCTTTGCCTATCACATGTAGACATTTTTACACTTTGTTGTACATCAAAACGACTACAAGTTCATGTTGCTCTGGTCCGACAACTAAGCTTATATATAAATATATAAACAGTAAGCTGGGACCTAAATATCCCGGAGCTCAGGGGGTGCACATTTTGATATTCTTGTCATTGTTATTTTCTGTAAATGTTAACAGGCACAGAAAACATTCACAGCACACTCAGGTTCAGTGCTACAGATTGGGCTACGCTTCGGCGATGCTGTGAGGACTGTAGATGCTGTCTGGCTACGAGGAGCAGGGGAGGGGAAAGGGTCAGGTCCCATTTGTCTCTTTTGCAGCCAGATTTGGATGGAAATGTCAACAGCTTCAAAACATCAATGTGCCACTAACAAAGTTAAATGCAAGGGAACAAAATAAAACCTCTGGTAGGTCTTCATAAAAAAAGAAAAATAAAGCCAACAGATGGCTGCCTACTTTTTTAGTGGACAGCTTCAGGTCAGAGTAGTGACGCGCTTCTGCCCACCAACAACTACTAACCTACAGATAAAGTGTAGAGCGATGCATGCCAATAAGAATACTTCTACACCAGCCAAGCCTGAGAGAACATCACACAGCCACTGGCTGTCTGTCTGATAACAAAATGCTAACCCTGCCTGATAGGCTCTGACTGTGATTAGCTAACAATCTACAGTGATGCACTAAGCTAAGTGTTGCAGGAGCTGTAAAGACAGGCAGGTGTTTGAGATGCTGTAAAGTCAGGCTGTCATATGCTGCTGATTCCACCAGCAACATAGAATTATATTTAAACACTATAAAACAACAACACAAATGTGTCCTTCCTAGTTATTTGTCCACACCCAGCAGAGTGTGCACAGCACATCAAGCCAGTGTTCTCCACCTGTTTGTCTTTACACTCGTTTAAGACAATGCACTATAGTGTTGCTTCTGCTTTTATTCCATCTCAAAATGCCTAGTTCACTTCATTATAGCATATTGTTATTGTGCCACATCTGGCTTTGGATATAGTGAGCTTTACAGAGGGCAACTTCACTTTTTAAAAGTTATTTGATACGTGTAAAATCATAAATACAGCGAGACCTAATGTTAATAACATGTTCAGTCACATTGTGGTGTTATTTCTATCGTGGGTGTTTGCAAACACCTGTCCTGTATGGGCACGACAGTCATCTTTCCCCCTCCTGAGGCATATTGCTGAGGCAATTGAGAAAAGCACTAACATGCATCTATAATCCCCTTAAAGAAGCTAAACCATACACCTTTAAAAGATTTAGTGCCATCAACTAACCACAAGGCTTTCTAGTGTCTCGGGAACATCTGTTGTTCAGGCTTCTATTTTAACAATTACAAACTCCAAGAGAGTGAAGGTTTTTTATACTAATTGTTTCTGCCATTATCACACAAGTTATCATTGCTGAAGGTCTGTTGAATATATAATATTTGGCTGTGCAGAAGGCTGATATAATGGTTGTGTGCAAAACCTAATCAAATACTATGTTTACCCTAAACTTTAAAATGCCTTTTTCTGCCATTGCGTATAGGATAAACACCATCACCAAACAATTATTCACTATCATGACAGCAAACATAAGATGTAAACAAACTGAATTGTTGACAGACAAAATAAGTTCTAAAATGTTATTTTAAGCTAACATTTAAGCTAACATTTAAGCTGTTATTAAAGCCTAATAACTAGTAATAATTCTGAAAAACAACAAGGAAGTGACGTCATAACTGAAGACCCACCTTGTTGAGAGGCCTGGCAGATTTAAGTTGAGTTTTGTCCATAAAAGCGCACGATGACTTGAAAATATATTTGCATTTGAAGGGGGGCGCTGTTTAGCTTATTGCATTTGAATATGGTCCGCTGCAAAGCACATTTGTCTGAAAATTACATTGTTATTTGGGATTGCATTCAAGTTTAAATTGTGTCCACTACAAAGCGGGGAATTGTTTGACAAATAAAATGCTATTTGGGATTGCATTTTCATTTCATGTAGTCCTCTATGGGTTTCCATATGATCTCACTCTGAACATTTTGTGAAACTTGGCAGCCCTGAACATAAACAAAGTGGCGAACACCGCTCCCAACAACAATGCCGCTTGGCTTTGCAGTGCATGGGGCGGAGCTTCTGAGGGAGTTTGTTTTGATTTGAGTTCAAAGTTAGCAAATGTTTCACTTTAATGTTGGTATTGCTTGTTCAGGTGTGTTGGAGTACAGTAAAGGTTTACATTTTTCTTACAATAGTTGTATTAGAGCACTAATACACAAATACTCTCCTCGTCGACTTTGGTGACATCATCGGCATTAGTTCTCACGTGTTTTTTTTTCTTCACATTGTTAAATAGCTAAAGTATTGTAGCGAGCAATGTTTCTAAATTCTGTTATTTCAATAGGCTAGATTTCAGAAAAGCACTCAAAATAGTAGTTTCTTACATTCATTTAAGCCTATTGGAAAATACAGTATATTAGGCTAAATGTGCTTTCTTTCCTGGGATATCATTCAGAAATAATGAATGTGCTAAATGAGCTCTCAAACAGAGAAACTAAGGTTTGAACTCATGTTTTGGGACATGAACATGACTAAAGTGATGCGAGCGTGTGAAGACAAGGAATATTCTTTCAGGATCCTGAAATCTTCCTGTTGGAAATTCTTTGTAACACTGCAAAATTAAGCTCAACAATTAGCCAGGGAGGGAGCAGGCTAGTACAGATGCTGGTTACTGAGCAGGAATTCCTTAACCACAGTAATGGAACAGGTCTCTCACTTACGTTAGTGAGACTTATTGAAATAAGCCTGAATTTCTCTATACCATGGCTTGATGGAATACTCAGGAGCATATTTTGCCCTATAGCCTATTGACCTGTTATGAGAAAACCATATGGTAAGGGAGTAGGTGGACTTGTATAGTGGTATGCCAACAAACATGATGGTACCAATAATTTCCGTTTGATTTTCTCTCTGGCAGTAACATCATATTTCTAGTGTTACACATGTCACATAGTGCCCTCAGTCTTAGTCCTCAATAAGCTTCCTTTGAAGACGGCACCATAGGAGTAATTGATTAAAGTAAAAATGTTCAACTGAATTGGGGATAAATAATGTATTGCAACTTTCAAATGCCTACAGTACCCCTCATATACTGTATAATATAGGATAAAGGCAATAACAGGCCTAACATTGTAGCCTCTACCACATATTTAATTAAGTGAGTTATGAGGCTATATAAATAATGTTGCAAAGCTGCTATGCACAGCATTGGATTACACTATAGGTATGTATTGTACACATATTGAGACTAAAATTTAGCTGCTGCAGCATTGGTGAAGTCCAGCTCAAAATGTGCACTGCATTTAGGAAATGTACATCCATAATATGACATTTATTGCTGTCAGCTGTAGACAGTTATACACGCAAGCAGATTTTTGTTGCCAATGCCAGCAATATTCATCATTGGGAAAATGACAGCTTCAAAATGCCATTCACTTTCAAATGACTTTTCCTGTAATAGACAGGAGAGGCAGAAAATGTTCCTGAAAAGTGCCACTTTTCTAATTACATGACAATGACACACTGTCTTTTCTTTGCATTCCAATCCTATATTATAATAGCCTGCCAGGATGACTGACACATAATCCACAAAGAGAAAATATCCTGTTACATGCTTTAACAAATCATTTGGGTGCATTGGATACAGTACATACAGTATGCATTTAGATGCATATTATAGTAGATTATTGGATCCTACTGCTCTTATGACTTCTACTACTTACATGTAAATAATGCAGTAGTAATCCTGGATTGTATCGGCATTGGGACCAAGTGTACAACACAAGAACTTGAAACAATAAAGAGGCTTTCGGTTCTGCTGTGCCAAAGTACAGATGAACAGAGCAAGGGCAGGACACAAGCACAAGCACTAACATCAAACAACGACCAACAAGGAACAGAACAAACACAAGGGCTTAAATACAGATCAGGTGAAACCAATAATCATCTCAACAGGAAAGACAGCCATCCAGGACTGGTACAGAAACAGGTGGATCTGATAAGATAATCAAATTAGAAACACAAAGGGGAGGCAACAATAGCTGTGTTTACATGGACCCTATTATTCCGATTGGAATCGGATTAACATAAATTTGCGTATATGTTTTTGTCAGTTTTGTGTGTAATTAAAACTGCATTTTATTATGAAATTAATATAACTTTATAAATTTTTTAGATAAAGGTAATATCAGAGATACAATTCATAATATCCTAAATGTGTTGCACTTGCATATCATGTTTGAAAATATTAAGCAATGCTGCTATTACTTTTTGTTACTTAATGTTATATTTCTTCTCTTCATTAAATAATATTGTTCTCTAATACTATTACTACAGTACTTTTTAATTTCACAGAAGATATGTTGTCATTGGACCTGGAATTTGCTGTGTTAACTATGCTAACTGCCTCTACCTTATCGTGGTAGAGAGGTTTGTGTGTCCCTATGATCCTGAGAGCTCTTTTGTCTGGAGCTTTGTGCTCCTGGTAGGGTCTCCCAAGGCAAAGTGGTCTCAGGGAAGGGGCCAGAAAAAAAATGGTTTAAAAGACCCTTCATGAAAAATCATAAAATTGGAGAAATTACCTTGCCGGAAGAAGGCTGGGTCCCCCGTCTGGAGCCAGAGGAAGGGCTCGCTGGCGAGCGCCTGGTAGCTGGGTTTGCCACAGAGCCCATCTGGGCACATCCGAAAAGCAGCGTGGCACCATCATCCTCTTCATCCTATGGGCCCACCACTCGTGGGAGGAACCGTGGGGGTCATGTGCGCTGCTACATGGGTGGCAGCAAAGGTCAGGGGCCTCCACGGACAAGACCCGAGTGGCAGAGGCTGGCTCTGGGGATGTGGAACGTCACCTCGCTGTGGAGGAAGGAGACTGAATTTGTGCGGGAGGTGTAGCGCTACCATTTAGATCTGGTGGGGCTTACCTCTACGCACAGTCTTGGTTCTGATCCTTGTGAGAGTAAACAGCTGATCGGTTGTTCCAACCAGGACGGAGTCCGAATTTTTGTTCTTCAATCTGAGGTTCGACTATTAACCAAACTTTCCTTTCCAGCACCGAGTTAACTTTACCAGGGAGGCTGAGAAATGTGATACCCCTACAATTCACACAAATTCTCTGGTCCCGCGGGAACCACCACCTGGTCTGCCACTCCTTGGGCACTGTCCCAGACTTCCACGCAATGTTAAAGAGGCATGTCATCCAAGACATCTCCTCCACACCCAGAGCTTTCCGCATTTATGGACGGATCTCATCAATCCCTGGGGCTTTGCCACTGTAAAGGCAATGTGACAGCCGGAGCACAAGTATTTCATTGTATTTTAATACAAATGACAACAAATCTGAATTTGAACTTGAACGTGTGTACTACCTCAGTGACTTCCACCAGGATAAATTATGATAATCCCCATCGATGGAGTGCCTACCCAAGTTAGGGAATGAGTCATTACCCTAAGTGAAGGAGTTTAAGTACCTCGGGGTCTTGTTCACGAGTGAGGGGACATTGGAGCGGGAGATTAGCCGGAGAATCAGAACAGCGGGAGCGGTATTACAATCACTTTACCGCACCGTTGTGACGAAAAGAAAGCTGAGCCAGAAGGCAAAGCTCTCGATCTACCGGGCAATTTTCATTCCCACCCTCACCTATGGTCATAAAGGGTGGGTCATGACCAAAAGAACTAGATCACGGGTACAAGCGGCCGAAATGGGTTTTCTCAGGAGGGTGGCGGGCGTCTCCCTTAGAGACAGGGTGAGAAGCTCGGCTATCAGCGAGGAACTCTGAGTAGAGGCGCTACTCTTTTACGTCAAAAAGAGCCAGTTGAGGTGGTACGGGCATCTGGTAAGGTCTAGGGAGGTCTGCCTGGCACATCCATCTGGGGGGAGACCTTGGGGAAGACCCAGGACTAGGTGGAGAGATTATATCTCCACACTGGCCTGAGAACACCTCGGGATACTCCAGTCAGAGCTGGTTAATGTGTCTCAGGAAAGAGAAGTTTGGGGTCCCCTGCTGTAGCTGCTGCCCCCGCGACCCGACTACGGATAAGCGGATAAGGATGGATGGAACTATGTTAACTGTTTAACTTAAATGCAGGGTTAGTTCTTGAGAACGCTTGCAAAGTTCAAGATCACGTTACGGACCCAGGGCTGTGTAGAAGTACCAGATTTTTTTTTCAGCACGCACAGAGAATGGTAAGATAGCAAAATTTGAGGAGATTTGGTGAATGTGACAAAAAGTGTATAATCTTACAATTAGCATACAATAGCTGACTATACCTTTGAATATTTGGTAATTCATATGTCTGTGATTATTCCTACCTATGACATCTTCTGCTCATTATTTACTCCTGTGAACTCCCTTTTTTCACATGCCAACTTTATCACAACTGTCATCTTTCAAGTCTCCTTTCATTACACCAACCTGCCTATCCCTGTCTTTAACCTTGCAAATCAAGCAAAACATTTTAGTTTTTTTAAATCATAGTGCACGTATTTGGTCTGTCTAACATAAATGTGTTGTAGTTTGAATGAGACGAACCTTTCCAAAACCAATAATGCAATAAAGGTTATTGATCCATAATGTGTATGAATATATCATATACCTAATAAAGATATGGAACCAGCACGGTACTTATTTTCAAATTTCATTGGCCTTCCTCACAGGACAGAATGACAGTTTTACAGACATAATTACAACATCTATCACCAGCAGGAAGCTGTATTTCTGAACATGGTGTAATTGTTATAACCAATTCATCAATAAATGACAAACAACTGCGAAAATGTGTCACCCATGTACTGTATTGTCAATAACCAACAATAAACAATGTATCATTAACTCATCTGTCAAAGACAAATAAGATGAGTTTTTTTTTTTTGCATCATTAGATTTGGAAACCATACAGGTCACTTGTGGGTAATTGAAATCGATAAGAGATATTATCGATAAGAATCGTCTGATGCTTTGTCATGCAATTAAATAATGTCCCTCTCCACTATACAGTCCATATTTTCTGTGTATAGTGGTCCATATTACAATGAACAATACACTTAGGTTAAGCAAATGTGTTGTTCATACACCTATACTGTATGTTCAGAATTGGTAATATCTTGCAGTCATATGTTTAAACTCTAACTTTGTCCAGCCCTGGTCTATGGGGCCATTATTTTAGCAAAACTATTTACAAATGCGTGTGAAGAGTTGTGCAGCTCTATTTAAATCCGTGTGTGCGTAATCAGATTTGTAATGTGGAAAAATAATCTGTAAATGCGTACTGAGATTTGTGAATGCGTAAAGCAATCCCCAATTGTGTAATTAGATTTGTAAATGTGTAAATTAATTTACAAACCTGTATTTAGATTTGTACGTGTATTGAGATTTGTAGATTGTGAGTAGACTTTCACTGAATATGACAAAATGTGTATTAGCTTACAATTGCTTACCCACCTTTAACTGGTTGCATACTGTATGTCAGATTTGTTAAGCAAAGAAAAAATTTGCTCTCAAACATTGTCCACTTAAAAGTATAGTCAGCGGGACAAAAAGGACAAAAATAAAATGTATCTGATTCTGTCTTAGAAGACCCTCCCCACTTCCTTTTTGTTTCCTTTGCCCTGGCTCTGTAAATAGTTACACAAAGTTGTACAGACTGCACACAACAACAATATCCTATTCGCAATATGTTTTCAATGTATGGGGCGCTGCTTTTGAGGGAGCACACTATGGCATTGAAGGGAGGGGCGTTTTTGTATTGATCAAGCTCAAATATCAACAAGCTTTCCCAGTAAACTAAACTAAATGAGTCAGTTTACAAGTTTAAAGTAATTTCATGCTCCATTAGAAAGTAATGGAGTATTTATAAAATACAGTATTTATTTTGATACATTGTGTAGCTGCTGTGTTTATAGTTTATTTTGATAAATTTACAGTATAATTTTTTTAGGTTTAGGTTTCATTTTAAAATAAATGTTGATGCATTTTTTGCCCATCCCTACTCTAAAATGTAGGTACTCTGAATTGTAACCACAAGGTACTGTACAGATAAAATGCTCAAATATACCAAGCTAAAAACTATGAGTGCAAAGTTGTTATTTCCGGAGAAACGCATCAAGCTTCATCCAGCAGCACATTAGCACTGTACAACATGCACAAATTGAAACGTCTGCACAGACTATTGGTCTGCTAATAGAAAATTAGTTAATAATACCAGCTAAAATAAGAATGACCATATTTCTGCAAGGGAATGTATAAATACCAACTCATGTCAAAATGTATGACCATGACGCTTTATTTACATATTAGTATGCGTGTTAAATTACTGCAATGTGAAACAAACCAAATTAAATTAAATTAAAAAAGATACATCCACCCATCCATTAAAAAAAGCCTAACTGGTCTGTGGACTTTTACATTTACAGCATGGTACTGTACATTTAATTTTTTTATTTAAATTAGAACTACCGTACATTTGTCAGTAGCCTACCTGCAATGCTATTTGTCAATACTATGAACTGTTTATCAAAAACATTTATGTAAACACAATGAGAAGGAACAGAGGAGGACACTGTAAGCACATGAACAGATATGCGCTCCTGACACGTTTCCACCTTGGTGTAACATTGTCCCCATGCCATTTGTCTGCTCTTTATCTTGCACTCTAAAAGCAGGCTATGGCAAGTGTTACTCTTATCTGAGAGTTCGCCGTAATTAAGATGTCGGCATCTCCTGCACTGCTCAGCGTATTAGGATGGGAATGGCTAGTGGAGGAAGGTTTTGACTGCATATCTAGTTGGTTAATTAAAATCAGGCTTTTTTTCTCAACTGTTTATCTTTCAGTCCAATAGCTTATGTTCTTTCTGACTTGTAAACACATTTTAATTTTCTCCTTGTAAATTTACCCCGGTTTATTGCAGACTAAGAAGAGTTTTCCAGCCACTGCTAACAAAACATGATGTGCATTCTGGCAAGATAAATGTGTTTGTATTTATATGCTATGAAAGTTTGAATAAACATCAATGAGCTCTTGGGACAAACAATGGGATGTTGTATTACCATTTCAAAGACAACAGGCAAACCCGAGTGCAGGAAACAAACATACATTACAAACATACAGTACATATTCTGAATTCAGTTTACTAATAAAGCTTACTTTGGAATTCTTAGAAATTTAACTAGTCAGGCTACAAAGGCTATTGTTTGAAACAATCAAAGAAGCCCCATACACATACATATATCCATACAGTATATACATAAGAGTTGTTCATTGGTTTGGAGGAAGAATAAACCACAGCTTGTAAGTTTAAACTGTTTGTTTAAACTGTTTGCAGTGACAGCATTGACCAAAACTTAATACTTACATTTAAATGGATAAAAAATGTTTTAGAGAACCCATAACAATAAATACATACATTCAGTATGCTATTACTGTACACTCATAATTAGGTCCAATATATTCAAATGGATGTAATCCTCCGAAAGGCTCTCTCATACACAAACAAGTCAGAATTCTTGGTTTATAGCAATTGAAAAGACACTAACCCAAAACAGTGCATTATTGCCTTGTGTGTGGTACTCAAAATCCACAGAAGTCCCAATATGGTTTTGCAACATGAAGTGTAATGTGAAGCATGGTAGTGTAGTGGTGAAGATGGTTGTACTCACCCGGGCATTAATTCCAACAATGCATCATAGCCTATAGCCAGTTGAGCAAGATTCTTAACCTAGTAGGCTATACATGCTCTTTTATAAACTTGTATTTGTACCAACTGGAAGTCGCAATGGATAAAAGCATCTGTTAAATTACCTTATTGTAATTGTACTGTGTTTCTGAGGACAAGAGAGGGACTATCATCCAATGCAAGTTAACATTTATCCATGATTATGACAGTTTCCTCCACCACTCAGGTTAAAATTAGTTTGCATTATCAGCAAAGTTTCTGCAAATCCACACAGCTGAGAATGTTGAGGTACTTCGTGTCTGTGGATACAGTCAGAGAAGTGGCACAGCATTAGCATAACATCAGTGTCAAGCTAACATTCATGAGTTGAGCTAATCAGCATTTTTCCTGTGGTCCTCAGAATCTAAAATGTACAGGTATCTGCTGATATACTGTAGGGCAGGGGTTCCCAACCTTTTTTGGACTACGGACCGGCAGGCATATTTGAAATATTTTCGCGACCCGGTGTTCTGACA
>JAODUE010056335.1:0-17247 GCA_027564755.1 Amblyopsis hoosieri | reverse complement strand
CCCTGTGGGACCCCACAAGTGAGAGGAGCAGAGGAGGACATAGAGTTACCATAGCTGACACAGAAACTTTGACCTTCTAAGTATGACCTGGAAAGAAAGTATTTCTTTATACTTTTATATATATTTGTATTTTTACTTTTTATTATTATGGATTATTATTGGAGTCATGTTCTGCTTTCCACTGATCAACAAACAAATTACCACCACCATTGGTGTATTCAAGAAATTAAAGTTTTAGTTGGGAGTGTTGGAGTGGAGACTAGCAAACATAGCTCAGATCAGCAATGATGCAAACTGGTTCAGAAGATAAAACCTATGCCAAACCTAAACCCAAACCTACGTTGGACATCCTAATCACAAATGCTGGTGTAGTTCCCTGTTTAATTCTTCTGGCATAATGAACATTACATGTAGTCTAATGATGCAAAACGTGTATCGCCTGTAGCTATAACCGGCCCCCATGATCCATTCCATGCAATCCAGGCCATTCCTTTAACTGGAATGTTTATATCTAAACATAAAAAACATTGAGTACCGGTATGTGTCAAGCAAATGGTTAGGCTCAGTAGAACACTGTTGCTAGATGACCGGGCAGCAATTGTCGCTGAAGCTGATTTATGAGAACATTTAAGGTAACGTAAGTGATTCCATATACCTTTTGTCATAAGCTGCGGTTAGCTGTCCATTCTGTGTCAGCTGAATAACAATATGTTGTTCCTACACAGTCCTGTCTCAGTAAATTTGAACATAATGTGTTACACACTATTGCAGCCTTGGTCTGAGTTCTACACAACTTTAGACATGCAAGTCCAATGACAGGATTGGACTTCCTACCTTTTATCTCGACCAATAATAATATATAAAATCAACTAGAGTGGTTAAGCAATTTAAATAAGATTTTTGATTGTGTTTTTCATTTTTAAATTACATTTTTGGGAAATTATTATATTTTTGGGTTCTACATCATACAGTATACTCTGTGTATTTTTCTGTGATCCTTGATTTTATTCAATACTTCTCTTTAGGTAAAAATCTTGCTCAATTTGCTGAGGTAGCTCAGTCTTCACTCTATGGTGAGGGGGTTCCTGAAAGAGCCATTGATGGGAATAGTGATAGTCGCTGGTCTCAGAAATCTTGTACCCACACACAATATGACCGCAAGCCATGGTGGAGAGCTGACCTCCTTAGGCCGCGTGTCCACCAAAGCGTTTTTCCGCGGCTGAAAACGCTGGTCGCTCTGCTGAAAAAGCCCAGCTGTCAGCGCTAGGAAGCGTTATTGGAAGCGCAGCGTTTTTTCAGCTGAGACGCTTTGGTTGCTATGAAACAGAATCTCCGTGGGAATTCATATGTTGCAAATAAATGCTAGTTTCTTGTTATCAACAAATTATTGTATTTGTAATATTCTATACATGATTGTTCGTGTTAGTATTGTTGTGGTAGTCCGGGGATATCGTCTGACTATCAACTTCTCCAATGTTGCTGTCGTCGTGTGCAAGTAGTATTTGTCCCGCCCCTTCACCGCTGCGATTGGACGGCCAAGGAAACAGTGACAGTGATGGACGAGGCGTTTCACCCAAATTGAAACATTTTCAACTTGAAAAAACGCTCCGCGCCTGGAGTTCGGCGCGGATAAAACGCTCAGCGCCACGCCACGCTCCTGGCGTTTTTAGAAGCCTGGAAAAACGCGGCGCTCCCATTGGAATCAATTGAAAAATAACGCTGGCGTTAGAAAAAAACGCTTTGGTGGACACGCGTATTAAGACGTTTTGAAATGAGCATATCAAAATATCCAGCGAATAACATTTATCACAATCTGCAGACACAAAATAGTATTTATAAAAGGCTGCTGCCCGTACAACGAGGAAATCCCAGGATAATCCCTGTTTTGTCGTGTGCAGATGCAGGCTAGTCTCGCCATAGCCTGACGCGTCGGTTACGCCCTATCCATAGGAAGGAAGCACTGTGACTGACCACTATAGGAAGGAAGCACTAATATGAACCGGCTCGGGGAAACGCTTGGATTATTGGGACACAAATACTTTTTTGTTTTTTTATTGTTATTAGGGAAAGCAAACTGTGTTAATGTCTTATTAATAAAATAGCTGAATTCAGTTTTGGTGTGACCTGGGAGTACCGAACCAAAATAAGTATTATTTAATCACTTCGTTCCGTGGCACTACTTCAGAGTATCCGCCTGTCTCTTGACTCCTATACAACAATGCTCTCTGCTCTGCAATGTGTGGGGTGGAGCTTTAGAGGGAGTTTGTTTTGATTTGAGCATGAAGTTACTAAGATTACCAGCATCAATAACAAATGACCAATGGAATATTGTCATAATTGAATTCGGTTGACATTTGTTAAAACAAATTGGTGTATTCAAGAAATTAAAGTTTTAGTTTGGAGTGTTGGAGTAGTGACTAACAAACAGCTCAGATCAGCAATGACGCAAACTGGTTCAGAAGATAATACATATTTGCATTTTGAACCCCAACCTATGCCAGAAATAGAGCCAATCAAGGGCAGTCTTGCCAATATCCACCCACTCTTTCAACAGGACTCAGGCTTTTATAAGGCCATCTCCATCTTCTGCTCTTTGCTCAGTGTTATGGTTTGGGATTTGTCACTTTGATTCACTTAATTATACCAATTTGTTTTGCAGACCATTACATATTCAAATATAGAAGGGATCGAAGGGAATCAGGTAATGACCACTTCTTCTTTACCCCTGCATGTTAATGGTTTGTCTATCTAATCTAACAATCTTTCTACACAGGATGACGACCAAGATCACCTTTGTCTTCTTAGTTGTCATAGCAGAGATCTGCTGCACACCTAGAGGTGAGATGTTGCACTTTAGAAATAATTTTAGTATTACTTCTAAACAATAACAAAAAGAAAATTAAGTAAATATGTGTTCCCTAATATTCTATAGGCTATATATAGACTTTCTCTAATGATAACAAGCTAAAATGTCAGTGTACTGTATCAAAAAGTGTTCTTTCTAAACTAGCCAATTTTTTGGTAACATTTAATCAGAGGTGTCAAAAGTACAAAGTCATTAGTACAGATACTTGTGTAACAAAAGAAAAATAAAAGTACTGATTTACCTTCTGTACAGTAAAAAAGTACCGGCTCTGAAATGTACTGAAAAAAGTAAAAAGTAGAAATTGTAAGCTACATTACATTTTACCCGCTGTTTCTGGGCAAAAGGAAACAATATTTTAGAAAGGGGGCGTTAAGGTGCCCTTGGCCACTTGTGCCGTTTGATTTTTTGAAAAGGGGTCTGCAACCAGCTCAATTATTTCAGTTTATTTAAAAAACATGCTTGGACTTGAACAAAAAAGAAATGCACTCAATTTTCTAATACTTAAATCACTCTGTAACATCCCAAGAAATGTGGCAATGCCAAAAGCAAGATTTACACCAGATGAAGTTAATGTATATACCTTCACATTTCACATGAAAGCAAACGGGCAAAATAATTAAAATAAACTTGTGATTTTAAGGAAGATGTGGACTTTCACTGTCTGTTGCACATTTATGGCGTCAATATAGTCTCACAAATCGAGCTCAAAGAATGTTGTGCTGAGCACACACGCACAAAGTCGAGCGCGCATAAGGTAAAACCAAGGGTAGCCTATGAAACCAGCATCATCACTCAAAACAAAAGGTTACGAGGTTGATGACCTATACGTGCTAATAGACTATAAACTAACCATATTATCATAAGACAACAAATATTGGAGACTTAAATATTAATCAATGTCCTATGACGTTGAAAATGTTCAATATTAACCCTAATGATCTCAATGCTTGGACTGTGTATTATCACCTACCGCACTGAAACCAGTTGTCATAAGGCAATTCAAACAAAATGTTACGACATCTTTTGTCCAAGTGATTAATATATGATTGACCGAAGACTTTATATCAGTTGCTATGGCCTAGTGATTAAGGTGTTATTAGTTATTTGTCTGGTTTTATTTCGTGTGATCGAGACCCACTCCAGACAAACTAGCTTTTCGAAACTAATATTTTTAATAATCCTGGGAGTTGTAGAGTTGTGATGTAGTTCTCATTGATATAAAACCTATTTGCTAATGTAGTAATTAGGTGAGGAATGAAAACGTACTTTCAATATTTGTGTAATTTGCGATTGGAAACCAGTTGTCTTGGAAACCAATAGGCACCGGTAGGGTAGCTGTTCTTTGCCGTTTTCCTTCTGGAATGACCCAATCACGTTCATCACTTTCTTCTGCTTCGTAGTTGTTGATCGTTTTTTTTGACTAATGTTACATTTCTAACTAACATGTAGTTGCACTTGTTGTCTGGTATTGAAAATGTAACCATCTAGTGTTAGTGGTCCACGCCGTTCAGCAGTAAGTAACACATCACGGCGCTTATCTTAAAGGGGTAGTATCTCATAAAATGAAAGGACGATGTCAATCATATGCACAAGTATTTGTACTTAAGTACTTCCCAGCTCTGCATTTATTCCATCCATACATACATATATACATACATATAGGAAGTTGTTTGCTTGTGAATTGAAAGGGTGACAAAATTGGCCTAGATACAGCCTCTGCAAAAAAGCAAGAAGATAACTGGTGTTTTCTATTTAAGATGATCACAGGGGTGGAAACATGGCTCTAACCGGGATCGCAGCAGAGTCCTCAGTACATGACATTGGTGTGGCAGAGAAAGCCATTGATGGAAGTCAGAAGAGCAACTGGGCGGAGGGTTCCTGCACTCATACGGCGCTTGACCTCAAGCCGTGGTGGAGGGTGGACCTCTTAAGCACAAAGAAAATTGATCTTGTTGCAATCACAAACCGAAGAGACTGTTGTGATGGAAGATTGGATGGGGCGGAGATTCGTATTGGAAATTCTCTGAGAGACAATGGAAACAGTAACCCCAGGTCTGCATGAATTACTTATATCAGAAAAGTTATTAATACCCCTTTTATGAAGCATGACGTTTCTAGGCAGCAAATTGCAATTGTGTGTGTGTGTGTGTGTGTGTGTGTGTGTGTGTGTACAGTATAGATTGTGTTCCCTAACAGTGCCTCTTTTCCGCTCCAGATGTGCTGTCATCTCTGCTATTCCGCCAGGGGGCACTAAAGCCTACAGGTGTTTTAAAATGAAAGGACAATACGTCAACATTGTGATTCCAGGCAGGCAAGAATATCTGACTCTGTGTGAAGTCGAGGTATATGGGAAAACATCAACAGACCAAACATCAACAGACGACAACACTTACTTCACTGGTGAGATATTATATACTTCAGTAATTGCAAACTGTTTTAACAACATTGACCAACATTTATAACAACATACAGTACATTTTGTTGAACATCCTATTCAGAAATGCTGGTGTAGTTCCCTGTTTAATTATTCTGTCAGCATTCTGAAACGGCATAATGAACACTACATGTAGTCTAATGATGCAAAACGTGGATCGCCTGTAGCTATAACCGGCCCCCATGATCCATTCCAATTGGGCATCCAATCCATGCCATTCCTTTAACTGGAATGTTTATATCTCAACATAAAAAACGTTGAGTACCGGTATGTGACAAGCAAATGGTTACGCTCAGTAGAACACTGTTGCTAGAAAACGGGCAGCAATTGTCGCTGAAGCTGATTTACGAGGCCGTTTAAGGAAACTTATTTAAAAGCGTATACCTTTTGTTATAAGCTGCTATTAGCTGTCCATTCTATGTGTAAGTTGAATAACAATATGTTGTTCCTACACAGCCCTGTCTCAGTAAATCGGAACATAATGTGTTACACACTATTGCAGCTGAGTTCTACACAACTTTAGACATGCAAGTCCAATGACACGATTGGACTTCCTACCTTTTATCTCAACCAATAATATTATTCAAAATCAACTAGATTGGTTAAGTGATTTAAATAGGATTTTTGATGGTGTTTTTCATTTTCAAATAAAATTATTAGTAAATTATTACATTTTTGGGATCTACAATATACAGTATACTGTGTGTATGTCTTTGTGATCCTTTCATGTAATTCAATACTTCTCTTTAGGTAAAAATCTTGCTCAATTTGCTGAGGTAGCTCAGTCTTCACTCTCTAATGAGGGGGTTCCTGAAAGAGCCATTGATGGGAATAGTGATAGTCGCTGGTCTCAGAAATCTTGTACCCACACACAATATGACCGCAAGCCATGGTGGAGAGCTGACCTCCTTAAGGTGGTCAAAGTCCAGTATGTTGTCATCACTAACAGAGGAGACTGTTGTGACCAGAGACTCAACGGAGTTGAGGTCCGCGTTGGGAGTTCTCTGAGTGACAATGGAAACAGCAATCCCAGGTGATGCCTTATGGTTTGCTGTTGAAGGCATATTAGTATGCATAGCTGAAACTAAAGAAAACCTGCATAGGTGGTTATCTTTGTAAAACAAATATGAAAAAATGCCCCAAAATCTATTCTTTATGCTCACAAGATGTACATCTTCTGTCAGTTCCCACTGTACGTACAGAGATGAGAAAAAAAGCCTTTAGAGTTGCTGCTCCTGTAGCATGGTCTTTAATCTGACCTAAAAATGCAGAAACTTGTATCACTAGTTGTTTTTAAAGACACATTTAAATGAATGGAAGAGAAGAAAGTTATTGTAGTTTTTCAGAAACTATGCATCTTTTAAATTGTCACTGCATTTATCGATTAGTTATTAGAGTTGGGTGGTATAGTTGTTGTTTTTTAATTACTTTATTTACTTTAATTAATTAATTTGTGTTACGTGTTTTTACGATATTTTATTGCTGTGTTGTTGTTATCTGTCTTGAACAGGACACACCTGAAACCTAGATTTGTAATCTCGGCGTGTCTTTCCTGGTTAAATAAAATACAAATGTATAATGTCTCTTCTCTGCTTTCAGGTGTGGTCTGAGCAACTCTATTCCTGCTGGTGCTTCCAAAGTCTTTGACTGTAACTCAATGGAGGGTCAATATGTCAACGTTCTGATTCCAGACAGGAATGAACACCTCACTCTGTGTGAAGTCGAAATATACTGAGTTTAAGTAAAGCCAGAGTAATATTAATCATGCATTCATTTTTAATTTCTATAAAACACTACATGACTGATGTTGAGCATTTTGAAGACTCTTGATTCTAACTAGATTTTATCACATTCATCAGGCTTTCCAATGTATCAACAACAATGACTGATGACATAGTCACCGCCTGCCTGTAAGCCTCATGATATGTGAATATTAACATTCTGAATTACATACTAAATATTGTGATAAATCACGCATGAAACATTAACTAACAGGTATCTGATTAATTAAGTTACATAATTATCTTCCTTGTAATAAACTTCATGTTCAAATATTTTTTCTGATGAGATTGATTGCATTTTTCTGTACTGCATATTTAAACTATTCGGCTGAAAGACGAATATCTCTGTTGGCTATTGGATATACTGTATACGTGTGTGTGTGTGTGTATATATATTACTGTAAATATACAGTATACTGTACACATTGCACACACACACACTGTATGCATCTAACAAACCATTAATTTGAGTCAGGTGTGTTGAAAAAGTGAGTGTAGTCAACCATGGCACTGTTTATCTGTTGAGGCTTAGTTTTACCTGAATTTCATCACTGCACAGTACCAGTAGATCCGTTTGGTTGTAATTGTAACAGTAAACCACACACAAACACATAATCTAAAACACACACACTGAAATTAATGGAATAATTTTCAGTTCATTTGGGATAAATAAACATAATTTAGAAATCCTGGAAGTGGCTTCTATGACAGGAAAACAATATTGTATAACCTGTGTGTATGCTATGATCAGTGTTAGGCAGTAACTAGTTACTGTATTATTAGGTTTTCCAATAACTAATGTAATTAACCATGGTCCCCCACCGGTCAGAAGACAAAAATCACACCTGGGGGCGGCTGTAAAAAAGGCCCGAAATCAGAGTGGTCTGATCGCTTCTCCCTCCCATACTATGGGAAGCCGTTTTGACATTTATTCTCCAAGACTTACTAGTAGTATCTATTTAAGATACTAGTATATATTCTTTAGATTCTAGTATCTATTCCATTAGTAGTACTAGTATCTATGGCGAGCCGTTTTTACATTTATTCTCCAAGACTTACTAGTATCTATTTAAGATACTAGTAAGTCTTGGAGAATAAATTTCAAAACAGCTTGCCATACCCAATTCACACCACGACCAATCGGCGTGTAGGATTGCCTCCCTATAACTAGCGCTAGTTAGTAGTCCTGGGACTACTAACCTGGGACTCCCTACAGTGAGGATGGTTGTTGTTTCCTGGATAAATAATAGTGTTGTGTGCGTGCATCTACATGTGAGTAAACACCAAAGGGAGAGGTGGCACTGCATTAGTAACATAGTAACTTAGTAAT
This sequence comes from Amblyopsis hoosieri, assembly GCA_027564755.1. NCBI lineage: Eukaryota > Metazoa > Chordata > Actinopteri > Percopsiformes > Amblyopsidae > Amblyopsis > Amblyopsis hoosieri. Next base: position 8,836 of record JAODUE010056335.1, on the reverse strand, counting down.
ATCTCAGTGTTGAACTTGTTAGTTGTGTCATTTAATAATCATATTATAAGCATTGTAACTGCTACATGTACTCTGTTCAGGAATACATGGTTTTATTAATTTACTTAGTTATATGCTTAATACAGCTTCTTACATCTTACATATGTATGTATAACGTTATTGCTAATCCACAAATATAACTGTTATTATTATTATTATAATGTCCGAAATGTTTTAACGATGGATGGGGAAGACAGACTTCAAGGAACGTGTCAATTATCTGTGCAGGTGTCGGCACATCAAAGCACTACACTCAACAAGGCTGCAGTGTGAGGAGTTGCAGCACAAGTATATATATCAGATAGGCATGTGGATACTAAGTGTTTATTACTTTACAGTTTACTAGTATTCATAGAAATGGGAGTATATGCTATGTTAACAGTTCAGGTTTACAATCTAAAAAAAAAAGTGTTTGCATTCAGAAACACACACACACACACACACACACACACACACACACACACACACACACACACAGGCACAAGCGCATGTGTTCACTATTGAGGATTGAGTCTGCGGATTGTTCCTAAATAAAGGATGTAAAGTAACCCGAGACATTTGGTTAAGTTCTCACCGGACACCCTACACATGAAGGTGGAGCTGGCCTTGTGAGGTAGGGGCACATGAAGGTGGGTGGAGGTGCCCTTGTGAGGTAGGGGCACATGAAGGTGTGGCCTTATAACAGCCTGAGTCAAGAGTGGATGAATAGCAAGATGCAGGGCTGTTTGTTCAGCACGCACAGAGAACGGTAAGCTAGCGCAGCGCGAGGAGATATTTGGTGAATTTGACCAAACGTGTGTTATCTCACAACTGCAGACTATACGGTACCTTCCAACCTCACTCTCCGACACGACGGTTGCTATAGCGACAGACACTAGAGCCCTTGGGCTTTGGCATGTCTCACTAAGTATTATTGGATATATAAATTACTATAAATATACAGTATACACATCACACATATGCATATACACATATATGCACTGCAAAAAATGCCCTATCAAGTATATTAGTTATGAGCTTTCTTATGCTTAAAACAAGCAATGTTTACTGCCAGTGCAGTAAGTGAAATTCACCTAATAAGATTTCTTAAATTAATTGCAGATTTACTTAATTTAAGTCACTAGATAAGCCATTTATATTAGAAACAAGTCCAAGTAGATTTTAAAATCTAAAAACAACATTATCGCACTAAGTTAGATGTTCGTTTTTGCAGTGTGCATCTAATGAAACAGACTTTGGCACACTTTGGTTTATCTGTATATTTCATATCACAGTAACAAAGCCCATGAGATACAAATAACATAAAATATACATTTCACTGTAGATTGTCAATTTAATCATATTAGCATGCAACTCTAAATGTCTTTCAAAATCTCAGTGGTTTCCAATAACATAAATGTAAAATATATTACACTGCAGGGAAAATACTTCACTGTGCATATTGAATGTTATTCATAACTATAATTTGTATTGTCCTTTGCCCCAATTAAACGTATTTCTTCCCCCCCCAGACGTGTGTGCTCATAGCGATTCGACATGTGGTGTGATTTCACTATTATTCAGAATCTGTGCCCAATTGTTTTATATTGGGCCTGCTTAATTCCACCAGCATAATGGCTCCATGCAGGCCTGGCTTCCGCTCAAACTAAATCTAAAGCTAGCACTACAGCGACTGCTTATCAACAGAAATCGCCAGGTCGCTGGTTGACTCTTTGGTGTAGCCGCTGGACCACCAGCCGCTGGACCAACCGCTCCTAGCAACCGAAACCAGCGGCATGTCTTATGCGCCTGTATTAGAACACTGTGTAAATGTTCTGAAATAAGCATATACAAATATTTTATTTCCAGCGAATCTCTTCGTTACACAAACGTATCATAGGAAACAATCTGTGCCGACACATAATAGTGTTTTAAATACTGATTTTCGCTGCCTGAAAAGAAAGAAAATGCCAGATAAATCCACGTCTTGGCTCCAGATGGAACACTAATAAGAAGACCTTTTGAAATGAGCATATCAAAATATCCAGCGAATCTCTTCGTTACACCAACATGTATCACAATCTGCAGACACAAAATAGTATTTATAAATGGCCGCTGCCCGCACAACGAGGAAATCCCAGGATAATCCCCGTCTTGTCATGTGCAGATGCAGGCTAGTCTCGCCGTAGCCTGGCGCGTCGGTTACGCCCTATCCGTAGCTGACGGCGTAGCTTTGATGCAGAAGCATAATCGGGCATATAGTCCCACAACTTCCTCGTTGTTGTCTCATGTTGTCCACGCACTCAGAAGGTATCTGAAAGAGCTTCTGGAACACGCACAATCGCGATGACCCAAATGCAAATTAGGCTGAGGCTAGACGAGTCAGTCACTATTCCATGCCTTGGTAAAATTCTAGCTTAATGATTCAGGTGCACTATTCAATACCATACCTTAGCATAGATGAAACCATAATCAGCTATACTACTGGTGCTTGTTAATAAATGCCTTGTCTCCAAGTTATTACCTATCTTGCGATGTATTAGATGGGTTGACACCTCTGCCCTGTTGCGATACCCCTGGGGGTTCTATGTCGACCTCCATAAGATCAAGGTCGGAAATGTAACAGTTATCCCAAGTATCTTCAAAAACAACCCCTTCGTCCAAAGGCTGTGAGAGCAGATCGGAATTAACGTCATTATAATAAGGTTATGTATCGGCGAGCATGACGTTTTCAGCTGTCTGGTTAGGATTTTCAATAGCGTCTAATAACCACAGTGGTATAGCCATGACATCTTCTTCAAGATCTATATTATCGCGGCCCGCTATTAATACTCTAGCTTTGATCATGAGCTGCATAGCCTGATGGCATATGTTAGTTAGCGTTTGGTCAATTTCATCACGTGTGTATAGTGTTTGGGACATTTTGTTTTTCACCTCCCGGAAATAATAGGGTAAACGACCTCTAAAGCTTATAGTCAATAGAATTGTTTTGATGTCAGTTAGGACTATATACAGCTATTATGACCTCTAAGTTATACAGCTTGAGAATTGTATATTACTTGAAATAGACTGCAATAGACCATTTCTGCATACGTAGAATCACCATTCGGGGTGTCTAAGCCTGTTTCAATGTTTCTAATCGCTCAGTTATGCGCTTCTAGTGCTCTAGTTATCGGCTACAACTCATAAGATTAATATTTCCATATATATTGTGATATAGGTCCTACTCCCTTTACATTGATCCATGTAGCCTATTTCATGTTTGGGTCACAACTATGAACATTCAGCTGTAATTCACTGTTAACCACGTGATCGGGGATTGCAGTCACACTGTCATTATTCCTCCCTAATGCCTGTATTGGAAGGGGAGTTGACACCTTGATCCTTCAGTTCTTGTAGATCAAAGCTGCTGTAGAATACAGCGGGTGTAGCCGTCTTAGTAGATGTTGGTTTCAACACCTTGTGTACATCTCCTGTATGGGGTGGGTATATATTATAGGGTTAGCATCCTGTAATGTAAAGCATCTACTTAACTTACATGACAGTCAATCTACATACGCTAATGGGGTCTGCGGAAACCGTCCTCCTTGGCTGCAGGCGGGCTCTTGTCTCTCGACGGGGGTGTATCTCAGCTGTGGTGATTCGTTTGAGTCTTACAAGTCGCCGTGGGTACACCCGATCTGTCAGTTGCAGGTGGACCTACTGTGAAAACCACACACACACACGCACGCACGCACGAGCACACGCACACGCAGTTAGTCATTTGCGGTACAGCATGTTTAAAATTAATACAAATATTATTCAGGCCACACACACACACACACACACACCTATTGTCGTATTATTTAATTATATTATTGATTTTTTGAAAGTGGTGGCTCAGTCAGTCTCTCCTGCCTCAGCCTGCACATGAAACACGCAAAACAATCTGTTGACGCTGTGAGTGGAGTTGGGGGCGCTTGATTTTCCATGCGTTCCTGGTTCCTAGTAGCAAGGGAAACTCTAAAAGTGGCCAACTTTGATGTTGCCACCTGCTCCGATCGCAGAACACGACAGAGTTTAAATGTGCAGCGCAGCGTCATGCATTACCCAAACGAATCTGGATTCACAACCTCTGCTTTCGATTTAACCTTACAGTACAACTGCATTTAATATCGTTAAAAATATGGCCGTCGGGTTCCTGACTCTTTGTTTAAGTTGGGCTAAAAAGCATTTTGCTAGGCTGAACTAGCTAGGGTAAGCTAATTAGCTAACGCTTTCAGCACAGCCAATGCAGCATACCGATAGTCACGCAGGTGTTACGCCTAATTCTGTGTCCTTGCCGAATTTAGTGACCCTTTCGAAAGTGCGCATGCGCCACCTAAAATCATGTACAATCTATTAGTGTGTGTGAGTGTGTGATGTCTCGTGCGCTTTGTGTGTCTCTCTCCCGAAGTGTTTTAGTTCGTTAAAGGGTTACTAAAAGGTTAGCTATATCGATGGTGGTTTGCTCTGCAAAAAGCTTGTGATTTTAACTGCTTATCTTCCGAAGATGAAGCGGTCATTACACTGGTAATCCTGATCGTGATCCATTTGGACGGTTTTCTGTGTGTTTTGGTATTTTTAGACTAATCAACTACTCTAAATTCAAAATGTAGTTTAACAGACGGTGAAATTAGTCGCTAGGAACATCCCCAGTTCAAAGTAGTGGGCGGAGTCAGGATCAGACCTGGGGTACAGTTATTAAATGTTAAAAGCATTTACACACCAACACTCTGCAGATGGGATCCCTTGGACTGCGGAGACACTGCATTTAATTGTGTGAATCGTTGCCGTCCCTATTAAGCATTATAAAGGAGGCCATGTATGCTCCGGTCTTAGTCAAATGTTTTATATAATGCGTATATAGTGTATTCGCAATGCAATATATCGTTGAGTGTCTTGAAAGGGGTCCTGAAATATAATGTATTATTATTTTTATTATTATATGGGGGGGGGGGCCTGAGAGGGATGCCCCATTAACATTTTAATTTGATATTTGATTACTTCTGAATGAAAAGCAGCCAGGTCCTGGGTGATTTTCAACGGATATGACGTGGAGATGCGTGAATTACACGGGAATTTTGTCAATATTAACACCAGCATTAGTGTGTCTCATCAGTCATCACAGTTCAACCATAATACTTTACAGCTCAAAAAACATTTATGGTGCATGGCTTACACTTTTAAGTATTACAATTATTTAACGATAGGAGATATGCTTGCAAAAACACATACCAAATATGTTTTAGTCAGCGTATAGCGATCCCGCAAGTCCTATGCTGTGGTTAGACATTAGTCCTACATCCAACCTGCATCCAACGCACTGGTATAACCTTACGCTCAACCAGCTTCAACTACACCATAGCTTGCTACATAAAACATTAATCTATCCATACTAAGCAAATGTATTTAACAGACATTACCTCAAAGAATTACATGTGAACCATTAAAACATTTAGAACTACCAGACATTCAATACAGCGCCTCTCAACCCGCCTTCCAACCTGGATAATGCCTTCTTCTTCTTCTTCTTCTTCTGGGTTTAATGGCGGATCACAAACAACTGAAAGGTGCATATACCGCCACCTACTGTACCGGAGTGTGAGGTCGTTCAAGGCCTAAACTCTAGCCCAGGGGTGGAGAACCCTAACCTGACATGCCAGAGGAATTGTTGTCACAAGTCCATCTGGGGAGCCGTACATTGAAACTGTTTCTGAATGGCTGTACTTTCAAAAAATACTTGGCAGTTGATTGGATGAACCATCTGGTCGTTTTCGCTGTCGGCACCATGGTCGGCACACCTAAACCACGCCCGTATAACTATAAACACGACGCTGATTGGAAAGTTAATTTGCTACTCGGACACATTCAAAATGATTCCGAGGCTTTCCAGACTGATTCTCACGGCAAAACTAAGGTGAAGCTCTAGGCTAGGGGAACCCTGGTCCTGGAGAGCCACTGCATGTTTTAGACGGCTCCCTGCTCCAACACACCTGATTCACATGAATGGATCGTTATAAGGCTTCTAACAACCCATTCATTAGAATCAGGTGTGACCCCGCCCTCAACACTACACCTTCACCACACCCACCACCCAAAACCTTCAAACCCCACCACCTTCCTGCTTCCCTAACCAGCCAATACAGCCTTTACACAATATAACACCACATGTCCCACAGCCAGGCTCCCCTTCAACCTTGCCCAGCTCATCCCTCCTCAAGTCCAGCAGCATCTTCACCCGTCTCCACCGCAACACCGTCAGAGTCGTCCTACAAGCACCCACACACAACCTCCGCCCGAGCCTGTGCGCCATCCAGGCACCGCAACACCGCCTGGGCCGCAGACCCATACACAAAACACCCATGATCCAGAACGGACCTCATCAGCGCCTGATACACTCTCAGCAACGCTCGTCTGACTACCTACCTAATTCAAGATAGGTTAGCTGGCTAGGCAAGTCTTCGTCATTAGCATGCTATTTGCATTGAGTCTACTACAGTTTATATGAAATACTGAACTCATCATGTTAATATTTTATCATTTTAATACCTGCTAAATGTGTGCTGCTGTGCCTTAAAAAATAATTGGATCTGGAATACTGGGGTTCGTTATGTGTTCTGACAGACAAACCAAGGCGAATACCCATCCTAAGAATCAGCCAATACAGTCTTTAAAATGACCTCCATCACAACTAAACATAAATACATCACTGTAAAATGACTAGTAGAGTAAATACTACTAAACAGAGACATTGGAATCATTCAAAAAAATCTGAAATACAAAAAATCACAACCTAAGTTATTTTTCAATCAAAGCAAAAAAAATAGATTAAAAAAAGACAGGAACTACAGCATTAAAACATCAACTGCATATGTGCCTCATCTGGTTTACTGTAAAATCCACAACAAAGTATTGATTACTGTACTTCTACAGTAAATTTCCAGGCCTGTATGAATCCAGGCCTGACACTGGTCTGCTGTGATATCATTGTATGCGTCTTCCATGGCCTAAGCCCTTATATGACGAGGCCCACGACCACCTCTCAGAAGGGGTGCTTGTCCCCTGCTATTCCTTTGACCGCCACATCATCTTCATCTTCCTCCTCCTACTGCTTGACCTCTGTTGTGACCTGGATCACCTGCCAGCTCCATGTTACAGTATCACCCACTATGTGTTGTAGGTGGAGACCACTCATTTCAATATACTGTATACTTGTAACACAATAGTCAATCATCAAAGGCCTGCATATGTCAAATATCAAAACATGCTCTGGAAAAGGTTTACATGGGACCAAAGAAACAGTGTCTGAAACTGTAAACAATGATGATAAAATATTACATCCATAGAGTCCAGTTGGCTCCACTATAATTGGTGTCAATGGATCTCTGTATCCTGAAACATGTACTGTATGATCTAAACCTGGAATATTGTTTGTCAGTTTCCATAATACTATGCCTTACTGTAAGAGTAATGCAACAGCTAGTTATCATTTTGAGCAGTTCTATCAATTGAGTTAGGCACTAGTGTCCTAAAAATGGTGGATACGTGGATTCAACTAATTAGGAAGAGTTCAGTGAGGATTCTGAGGAAATAATAAGCGCGTGGCGGGTGGAGGCATCTTGATGACCTCTGTGAGACCATAGCAACCGAGACAGCAGGGTCAGTCATTCCTGCTAACATCGAGCTCAAATCAAAACAGTATCGCTCAGCGGTCCTCCGCTGCGGCGTCTCACACGTTGAAATGCATTGTGAAGCAAAGCGTAGTGTGACAGCTTTGTTGATATGAGCGGTGTTCGCCACTTTGTCTATGTTACCATTCACGGAGCAGGGTTGTATAGATGTATTCTTTTTTCAACACGCACAGAGAACGGTAAGCAAGTGAAATGCGATGAGATATTTGTTAAATTTGACAAAAAGTGTATTAGCACACTTAGCTTGCAATAGCTGACTTTACCTTTAACCCTTCACATTCCAACACAAACTGAATAGACAGGTTTAAAGGGTTTATTTAGTCAGAAACGTTGTGTTTACATGTTGATTGTAAAATTGTGAATTCTTAAAATAAAATAGATAACTTATGAAATAGAATATTCTTTTATAGAATATCTTATCTGATGGTTCCCCTCTACTCAGAAGACTTCATCATTCGTACACGACGCTAGCAGAATGCTTTAATTACATATTTCAATATTTCCCGTTTCATTTAATCAGTATAGCCTAATTAACAGATTTATACAAGACCTGCAAACAGTCAGACATGTTTCCTAACAAGTTCCTCAGTATGAGTTGACCGTCCGATTTGGTCAATGAGTTGGTCGTTGTCGGTCCATATACCTCTCAAGTAAGCGGGGCTTGATGCAGTCAGCTAAGGCGAACTTTATGCAAGTAAGGGCTGGCTCTGCGAGAATACCTGATGTGACGGTGTCTAAGTAACGAGGCAGACTGCAGAAAATATGTGGGTTGCCCCGCTTCCCCGCTCCGCCCCTCCCCCCTCCAAAATGTTAGGGGGCTTGGAGGACGCCTCCCATATCTCCTCCAATGGTTGCTTGGTGTGGCCACATCATCTCTAACATGCATTACACTACGGGCCACCTAAAGTATATTAATATATGAAGAGCAGAATTATTACAATAGTAAGTCATTTAATAATATCAATTTAAAACAGTTTTACTGCACATAAAAATAACAAAACATTCTGTGTTGGTGTGGAATCTATTTTCTTAAAGTGTACCTGCACCCCAGCTCTGAGCCTGACTCCACCTTTAAAGTGTAGCTGCACCCCAGCTCTGAGCCTGAC
>JAODUE010056324.1:6353-17250 GCA_027564755.1 Amblyopsis hoosieri | reverse complement strand
ATTAAGGCAGTTCTGAAGGCGAAAGGGGGTCAAACACAGTATTAGTATGGTGTTCCTAATAATCCTTTAGGTGAGTGAATATACGTATGCATATATACATACATATACATATGTGTGTGTGTGTATGTATGTATATATATATGTATGTATATATGTATGTATGTGTATATATATATATATATATATATATACACACACACACACACACACACTCACATGCAATAGCTTGACTCCACTCAGCACAACACTTGATAGGGGCTGCTGCCACAGAAAATATCATACTGAGAACAGATCTTTTTACCGGTAATATTTGACTGCGACCCGACTCCGGATAAGCGGATGAGGATGGATGGATGGATTTGACTGCCTTTTCTTGCCAGCTTTAATTACAAACGACACAAATGTGTATATATGTATGCAGTGGTGGCTTTTCTTTGCCTCTAGCAAACAATATAAGTGAAGTTTTTTTGTATAGCACTTTTCTCAGACAGAGGTCACAAAGTTCTTCACGGTATCAATAACGCAGTGTCACAATTCAGACAATGCAGCAAACAGTAAAAATAACAATACACAATACAATACTCCATTAAAAACCCTTTTTCAGTCGGCATGTTCAGCTTGTCTAGACGCTGGCAGTGCTGTAACTACAAGGCTAGTTGTGCTAGCTAATGTTAGCTGTGGGCCTTGTTGCCCTGCCAATACCCTGGCTTGTTAAAGGGACGGGCAACTAATGCAGTTGATCCCGCTGGTTATTTATACCTTTTCTCAGGACGGTCTAATTAGCAATTTCCTGAGCTCTGATTAGCTTTCCTCCCAAAGTCCTTATAGGCAGGTCATGACGATTGGCTTTTTTTTTTTTTTTTTTGGGCAGGGGGGGGCCGGCCATCTTTGTCTTTCATTATAGACGCCTCCCTCTGTATAATATGTCTGGTATTTCTCCCAATGTGTTCTTTTCAGGGTCTATTAATGGTCTGTCTCTGTTTCCTCTCAGGGTTTCCGGTACAGCGTTGCGTTCAACAGCACAGCTGTCCATTCCCTGCCCATGGCGGTCAACATTCTGAGCAATGCTCTCCTAAGGGGCCTGAATGGAACCGGCCGGATCCGCACCTGGACCAAACCTTTTGACTATGTGAGCATGGCATCCAAGACCCTCCATACCTTTATCCTTTCTATCTATTATTATAATAATAATAATAATAATAATAATAATATAGATTTATTTTTATTGTGAATTTTTAAATAGTTTATTTATTACTTTATTATTAATACTTCATTTTTATTACTTATTAGATGTATTGCTATTTATTCCAATTGACCTTTCCAAAGCCCCGCCCCTTTATGCATGTCCTCCAATAACAGTTGCTAACTAGGTGTACTTAATTAGGCCTAATTAGGGCCTACCCAGCCAATAAGGACCAGAGGCCTGCTAAAACAAGGCAGGGCGTCACGCAGTTGAGCATTTTTTGACGCAACATCCCATCAACGGTCTGTTTTCCTGTAATAGTTTTCTATTGTGCTTTGTCCTACCTAGTTACAGTAACTAGGTAGGACACGTGAAAGGGACAGGGCTTGCGAAAGGTCAATTATTCAAATAAAATTATTTCTCTTTTATTTATTTTCTTAGTTTTAAATGTGCTCCTTTTTTTTAAATGGCATTTTATTCTCCTAGTAGTATTGAACACCACTGATTCCATTTGTCCATCCATTGTGACAATCCCTCAGCAAATACCAGACAAAAACTGCTTTGCCCTGGTCTACACCGAGGCCATCATCCTGGGCATGTTGGCAGCCGGCATGCCTGCCTACTTCGCCATGGACCACACCCGCGACAGAGAGGTAACCGCTCAGCCAAAGACACTGGAAACATTAGAGCAACGCAAAGCATTTATTTGTGAGCAAATGGACTGCGTTTATATAGCACTTATCTAACCTTCTAGCCTCTCAAAGCGCTGTACAGTACAGCCTCACACTCACCAATTCACACACACACATTCATGCACCGCTGGCGATGTCAGCCATGCAAGGAGACACCTGACCACCGGGAGCAGATAGGGTTGGGTGTCTTGCTCAAGGACACTTCGACACCTCGACACTTGGTGAGGAGTTAGCGGGGTTAGAACCAGCAACTTCTCGATAACTTGACCCGATGCGACACTGTCACTCCATCTTATAGAGGTTCTGGTCTCATAAGTGGGTGTGTCACCTTACGTCACCAATTGATCAATGCTAAGCCCCGTTCATTTCACCTGTCCAACGTAGTTACTGTAACTAGGTTGGACAAAACAGCGGAGTAGGCTATTATTACAGGAAAACAGACGATTTTAGAATGCATGATAGATTGATCTGAAACATACTGTAGTTTAATCTCTCTCATCAATTAGATTCTCTCTTGGCAATTGTTCGGAATCAAAAAATGCTCAACTGTTATTGGAGGACAGGTGAAAACAGGCGGGGCTTGGCTCCTCGGTGGCTCTCTCCCACAACCCCAAATCATCCCCTCTATGTTAATGTATGGAAAAAGCCACTAGAATGTTCTTGTAATGCCGACATTGACCACAAGGGTAAGTGTGACCACATTTTGTAAGCTAATGATTGTCAACTGGTGGGCTCACATGCAGAACAAGTGCCGCTCCACGCTGCGTATCTCGGGCATGGTGCCGTCGGCCTACTGGTGCGGCCAGGCGGCGGTGGATGTGCCCTTCTACTACCTCATCCTGTCCTGCATGACCACCGTGCTCTTCTGCTTCTACACGGACAGCCTGCTGAGCACCAGCAACCTGGCTGCTGTGGTGGGTCCAAACACACAGACACACACACACACACACACTGAAGGAAGAAGGTGCGTCTTAAGAACAGGAATACGACAGACCAAACCAAAACAATGTCTACCTTCATTAGCTGCCTTCACACCGGCCAACATCAACCCTGTTCTTACCAGTGCACCCTGTTAACAGCATCCCATGGCCCTGTGTCTCCCCCCCCCCCCCCCACGTCTCCCCCCAGGTCCTGTGCACGGTGGGATTCGGCCCCGCCATGATCCTCTTCACCTACGTGACATCCTTTGGGTTCGCCCGCGTCCAGAGCAACAGGGACTTCTTGTCTGTGGTCTCCATGATGGTGAGGCTCCGTGATAAAAGCAGTGTGGCCGAGTAATCTGTCCCCCCCCCCCGAGAAACATGTGCGATGCCTTTTAATGAAATAGTTTTTTTACACCTCGTCCCGGTTTACAATATCAGGATAATGGAAAGATGTATTTAGTACTGGGTACTGGGACCTGTTTTTCTTGCCTGCATCTGAAACTTTATAAGACGCCGTCCTGGGTTAACCTGACATAAGCTGTGCATCAAAAGTTTTTAAGCACTCCACTGTGGGTGTTCAGTTTATCTGAAGCTTATATCGTTTATATCAATATCGGAATTATATCGCATCGACCGAAATGAAGAAATATATCGTGATATACATTTTTGGCCATATAGTCCAGCCCTAATAGACGGTGTTGAAACAATGTGCAATAGTTAACGTGGCAGTGTGCCAGTTACTCATGCAGTTACACATCACCTGTTGTTAGTCAGAAGGCTTGTTTCTTTTGGGGAATTAACTAAATATGGCACCCGATGATTTTTCTGTGTGCTGCTGAGCGTGTGTGCGTGTGCGTGCGTGTGCCTGCGTGCGTGCGTGTTTGTGTGTGCCTGCGTGCGTGCCTGCGTGCGTGCCTGTGTGCGTGCGTGTGTGTGTGCCTGTGTGTGTGCTTGTGCCTGTGTGTGTGTGTGTGGCTGTGCCTGTGTGTGTGTGTGTGCCTGTGCCTGTGTGTGTGTGTGTGTATGTGCCTGTTGTCCCCCAGGTGTGTGTGGTGTCTGCCTTAGTGGTACAGGTGTCCTACCTGACTGACAGCCCAGGCCTGACCAGTAACCTACACAACGCCATGTGCCTCTTGAACCCCCTCTACTCCCTTATAGGCTGCTTCAACTGCATCACCAAGGTAACAGACAACCCCCTCTACCCCTACTCTACTACTAATACTACTACTTAGTTCTATTCATGAGAATTAACAGGGTGGTGATTGATTGTGTCAATCCACAGACGACCTTCCTCTACGAGGGAGACTTCCTCTGGATGAACCTGGTCATTGCAGTCATCTCTGTATGTATCTGAACCTATTTTGACCATATTCCCTCAAATTTAAACCGGGATTCAATTACAATCCAGGTCTTAAATAATAACCGGGGGATAAAGGCTGACTCCCAAATACAAACCGGAGGGGGGGGGTTGAATAACTTTCTGGTGTGTTCATGTCTTTGGTGACTGTAATTTGTAGTAACCTACCCATGCCAGTAGCTACATTTGAATCAACATGCCTTCAGTTCGAGTGGTAGGCGTGTAGCAGTAACATTTATTATAAATTGAGAGTTTTGCAGTGTGCAGAGGAACACTAGAGATGAATTGTTCAAGGTAAAATTAAATGTTTATAGTTATGAAATCCTGGTGGCAATTGAATAATGAATTCTGATTTGCTTTGTTGTCTTTTAATCCCATGTTGCTGCATATTACATGTATATTATGTTTTCTCTCTACACGACCGTTTAAACTTGTTACAGGAAGTGTAGAATTTGTATTAATGAGGACATTTTAAATAAAGACCTGCCTCTAATACAAGCCTGCCTCACATAAAGGCCTGCTAGCTTCTGCAACTGAGGTAAATAAAGGCCCCAGCCACTACTTGAGGAAATATGTTATCTCTGGACTTGTACAGGTGTAGGGCAGTGGTGCGTTCAAACAATGGCGAACGTTTGAAAACTATTCAAACCGTTTTCTGTTTTCTTAGAGTTTGCAGTAACACTAACAGTCTGAGGAGCTAGTTCTCAGCGAAAACACATTGATGCTGGACAAAGGGTTATGGACAACACAACACATACAAAATGTTCACCATTTTAAAACGTGTTCGCACATGAACGTTTGCCTAATTTGAACGCGCCTCAGGTGTATCTGCCGGTGTGTTGTAACGCACATCTCATGCTGTGCCTCAGCCCTATCTGCAGTGCATCCTGCTGCTCTTCCTGCTGCGCTGGTTGGAGATCCACTACGGTGGAAGAACCATGAAGACGGACCCGTTCTGCAGGTGAAATGGAGAGAGATGTCGATGCGTGCTGCAGGCAGCTTTGTGTGTTTTACAGTAGTAGTAGGTAGTAGTGCATGCTAATTGACCAGAAGTCGACACGTAAGCCCCCGACACACTGCAAGCGATTAGCAGTGATGTAGCGGCAAGAGACAATGGAATGCCAATGAGACTCAGCGACTTGAAGCGACGACAGAATAGCGGTCCGTGACGCGAAATGGCCGGGACCGCTTGCAGTGTGTCTCACTTTATCGGAGGTGGGGTGGATGATTCATCCGTTACATAACGCTGATCTGCTGTGACAGCACACGGTGGTTACTGTACATGTACCCTCATTCTGTACCTCCATGTAGGATCTCCTCTAAGACCAAGCCCAAGGTGGAGAAGATCCCAGAGGACGTGATGAATGAGGACGAGGATGTGCAGATGGAGAAGGCCAGGGTGAAGGAGGCCATTAACTGCCAGGCCTGTGAAGAGGTAGACGAAACCGAACACGAATTAATGAAGTGACAGTGTTTTTTAACTAGGGATGGGACGATATGATTTCAGCATTTATTGCGATAAAAATACTTTTATAGGGTTGTAAGTCCGCATATTTTCACAAGAGACTTAAAAAAAGCTGTCTAGCTCCCTAAGCCTGCATCTTCCCAATCAATCACCACCATGGCTAAAGGATTGTGTTTGTGTCCCGCACATAAAAAAGATTAATCGGATTTGAACAAAAAAAAGATACAGATGTCATGATACAATAACATATTTTATTTCTTAACAAAATGTAAGAACAAGTCAAGTCAAGTGCATTTTATTTATATAGCCCTTAATCACATTGCCGTCTCAAAGGGTTGTACAGCCTACATTTCACATGGAAACAAGCAACATCCCCTTAACCTGCTCCTCCAGTGATTCCAGTATGTTTTAGTGCCATTTTTTAAGAGTTTAATGATAATATAAATAATAAGTAAGTAATAAAAAATCACGATACTATTGTCAATAACAATTTTGGCCAGTATAATCGTGACATTACTTTTTCATATCGTCCCATGTCCATCAAGCTAATAATAGCTAAGCTAGCCTACCACAACGCGTCCTCCGAATGTTGTCCCTTATCGCTCACCGTCCGGCCTCATCCGTTTAGAAACCGGTGGTGGTTGTCAGTAACCTGAGGAAGAAGTACAAGGCCAAGAGAGAAGGCTTCTCCCTCAACAAGAGGAGGACCATGGCCACCAAGAACATCTCCTTCTGCGTCCGCAAAGGTGGGTCAACGCCGCACACAACGCTCCACAAATCCTTTGCGGGGGGCTGAGGTGGTTTCCGCCGCGTCCTGTCCTCTTGGCAGGGTTAGCTAGGAACGAGAGATGCGCTGAAACCACAGCCTGTTGCCATAGAAACGGTGTGTTTTCCGCCTCTCCGCCAGGCGAGGTCCTGGGATTGCTGGGCCCCAACGGAGCCGGGAAGAGCACCGTCATGCACATGTTGTCGGGGGATACGCAGCCAACGGCAGGCCAGGTACGCACACACGTTTTGCTTAAATGAAGATCCTTCATCAATTTGTCTTTGGTTGTTAAAAGTGCATTCCTTGATGGCGTGAAATCTGTCTGCCCATGTCCCCCCCTCCCAGAAGGACTGACAGCTTCTCTTTATCAGGGAGGTCCTCAAAGCCCCGGACTATCCATTAGAATTTGGGGAATTGAGAATTTGTATTTCTCACATTTTAAAAAGGAGGTGCAGCAGTCTCGTGTTCAGCTGTTTCCTGTGTCTTCTCAATGGCAAGGCTGTGCTCGCTGAGCCTGTACTTTGGTGATCAGTCACCATGGTCAGGTAGTTTGCTATGATGTACTGTCGATGTAGAGCCAGAGAGCACTGCGTTTAGCTTTGTGCTTGTGTTTTCCAATAGATATGTAGTTTTGTAATTTGGTCAACTCTGATTGATTGATTGGATGTTCTGGTCCTGAGGCTTTAGTGTGAAGTGAACCATTTGGATGAGGGATGTATGTGTAAGTATGATGATGTATTACCTAGGTAGGTATGTTATCGCTCTCTCTCTCTCTCTCTCTCTTTCTCTCTCTCTCTCTCTCTCTCTACCAGGTGCTGATGGGGGACTACAGCACTGAGTTCCGCCCGGTGGACAGCCCCGCGGAGCACGTGGGCTACTGCCCCCAGGTGAGCCCCTTGTGGCCCAGGGTCACCCTGCAGGAGCACCTGGAGGTCTACGCCTCCATCAAGGGCCTCCGGGGGCAGGACGTGCCGGGCATCATCACGCGGTGAGCATGCTCGGTGCCCGCGCGGCCACTAGGGGGCGGCGCCGTGCACACAGGTGGGCTCAGCGATCTGTTCTGTGTGCGTGCCGGAAAGATTATCGGCTCTGTAAGTGGGAACACAAACGAAGTGGTGCAGAACGCACCACACAACACCATCCCAGCCCTGATTACGTGTGTCCAATGTGTAGGTGGGCGGAGCTTCTTAGAGGGCAACGAAGGGAGAGGTGTTATTAGTTTGTTAGTTCTATAAACGTCTTTTTCCTGGTTTTAACTGGGCGGCCCGTGTTCCCCCCTCAGGGTGGTGAATGCTCTGGAGCTGAAAG
This sequence comes from Amblyopsis hoosieri, assembly GCA_027564755.1. Classification (NCBI taxonomy): domain Eukaryota; kingdom Metazoa; phylum Chordata; class Actinopteri; order Percopsiformes; family Amblyopsidae; genus Amblyopsis; species Amblyopsis hoosieri. Next base: position 9,556 of record JAODUE010056324.1, on the reverse strand, counting down.
AGCACCTGAACAAGCAAGCCAAGACGCTGTCTGCAGGGCTAAAGAGAAAGGTGAGGAGAGGGAACACGCCCTCGGGGTTTGCCCCGCTACACGGTTCGATCGTGCAAAAAATCCTTATCATGATTATTTTGGTCAGTTTTGAAATCCCGATTGTTTAACACAATTACTCATTGACTGGAAAGATGTGTCAGTTACTGCAGTTAAACTACAGTGAAACTGTGAAACAAATCAACAGTGGAAACACCTTCACCTGCCAACTTAGAATTTCCCTTAATGCTTTCGTTTAATCACTTTCACCCCGGGAGGGGCAAACGTGCAGTGTGCAAATATATAAATTAGAGTTTACTTGCAAAACACAATGTGAAAAATTATCTTTTTTTTCTCGATTACATTGTTTTTGTGATTGTTAAGAGTCTAAATAGAAATTCAGATTAAAATTTGATTATTTGCACATCCGCGCTACAAGCTTTGGTTTATCCTAACCTGACATACCAGAGGAATTGTTGTCACAAGTCCATCTGGGGAGCCGTACATTGAAACTGTTTTTGAATAGCTGTACTTTCAAAAAAATACTTGTTGATTGGATGAACCATCTGGTCGTTTTCGTCATCGGCACCATGGTCGGCACACCTAAACCACGCCCGTATAGCTATAAACACGACGCTGATTGGAAAGTTCAGTTGCTACTCTGACGCATTCAAAATGACTCCGAGGCTTTCAAGACTGATTCTCACGGCGAAATTAAACTGAAGCTAAGGCTATGTTTCTCCTGGATAGGAAGGTACTAATATGCTATCCCTACATCTGTTTGCAGCTGTGCTTTGCTCTAAGCATGCTGGGAAGCCCTCAGATTGTCCTGCTGGACGAGCCTTCCACTGGGATGGACCCCATATCCAAACAGCGCATGTGGTGGGTTGTCAGATTAAGTCAGCGGCTAGCAATTCAGCATTATAGCACAACGTGTTTTGGCAGTTGGTAGGCGGCCATTTTGAAAATGAGTACTGTATAGTTACGCACATGAACATGGGGCGCTTGATGTCTCTGTAATGGACACCTGCTATTCTCCACTTCTTTCTGACTGTCCTCTGACCAGTCAAATGAAACCGTTGAATGTGTTTTCAAGTGACACATAATCTGACCCCTGACCCCTACCCCTTTGTCACCCTCTCGCAGGAGGGCGATCCGAGCGGCGTTCAAGAACAGTCGGCGCGGGGCCGTGCTCACCACACACTACATGGAGGAGGCAGAGGCAGTGTGCGACCGCGTGGCTATCATGGTGTCTGGACAGCTGAGGTGGGTGCTCCACCCCGCTCCTGGACGCCCCCCAACCCCCCTGCATGGTCCCCCAGGACCAGTGGCTCTCCATCCTGCTCCTGGACGCCCCCTGGTCCCCCTGGTCCTGGGGCCTCCGAGCTGTGGTTGTAATCCACCCTGATTCAAATGAATGGGTCGTTGTCAAGCTCTGCATGAGCATGACGGACGCCCCATTCATTTGAATCAGGTGTGTTGGGAGCAGAAACACATCCACTTTTCCAACCTTCCGGCCACTCAAAGCACTTTACAGTGTTGCTAAACAGCCATGCAATGCACCACCTGACCACCAGGGGTGATAAATTGGTGTTGATTGGTGTCTTCCAGTGTGTACAGTACCTCCCCCTGGTGGTGAGCACGTGTATATGCTCCATCCAGCACAGTAGTGTGAAGTTCTCCCACTGGTGGTCTGCAGGTGTATCGGCTCAATCCAGCACCTGAAGGGGAAGTACGGGCGAGGGTACAGCCTGGAGGTGAAGCTCGGGGACGACCAGACCAACATTCGCCTGGTGGCGCTGTTGAACAAGGAGATCCTCAGCATCTTCCCCCATGCAGCCCGGCAAGAGAGGTGGGTGGTGGTGGGGGGTGGAGGGAATCGGGGGGGGGGGATGTTGTGTTGGTGTATGTGTCGTTGTGTGCGGACTTTACTTATTACTGGGTATTAAAAGGAATTAGTTACGTTACTAGTTACATTACTATATTACTTTCACAATCACTACCCTCGCACCTTCTCAAGAATGACCCTGCCTTTAACAGTACACAGGACAGTCTGTCAGGTACACTGGCCCAGGTATACTTACCAGCATCTTGTGTCCATACCGTGACAGGCTACAGGTGGATGGGTGCCCTGCTAAGCTCGCAAATGAGCATATTAAACATATTATTCTTTCCAGCAAATCTTTTAATTACACAGATATTGGTTAATGGGAAAACAGACGTAGTTACGAAGATCACCACATAGCCGATACGCCCACACGGCGCTGAGATGCGTCCACAGATTGAACAGCCGGAGCGCTTGTCTGCTGTGCGTGCAGCCAAGTGTACCTGGGTCTTAAGTGTACACACCCAGGTGGCGATCACGTTAACGTCTATGCAGCTTTTGGGATGCTAATGTTAGCGGGCACTGTCTTGCAGCTTCGCCACCCTGATGGTCTACAAAATCCCCATGGAGGACGTCAAATCTCTGGCTACGGCCTTCTCCCATTTAGAGAGAGGTGAGACACACACACACACACACACACACACACACACACACACACACACTGGGCCTTCTGGCTCATACAGTACTTACCGCCTCATTTCAGACGCCTACAGACATTGCTATCTAATACATTGTGTGTGTGTGTTAATACATTGTGTGTGTGTGTGTGTGTTAATATATTGTGTGTGTGTTTGTGTTAACACATGGTGTGTGTGTGTGTGTGTGTGTTAATACATTGTGTGTGTGAGTGTTAACACGTGTGTGTGTGTGTTTGTTAATACATTGTGTGTGTGTGTGTGTGTGTGTGTGTGTGTGTTAATAAATTGTGTGTGCGTCTCTCTACAGCAAAGCAAAGCTTCAACTTTGAAGAGTACAACTTCTCCCAGTCCACGTTAGAGCAGGTATGAGGCTTGTCTCTATATATACTATATATCTCTCTCTCTCCCTCTCTCCTGCTTTCACGCTTCACACTGGGATTAATGTGTTGGAATTAACATGCGTTGAAAGGTCCACGTTGCTGTCAGAAAGGGCTTAGAAGATATGTTCAGCCTTCTCCTTTACTTCCTAAGCAACACTGTCTGTATGCTCCCAAAGAGATGCAATACATTACCATCTCTGGTCCCATAGAGATGCAATACATTACCATCTCTGGTCACATAGAGATGCAATACATTACCATCTCTGGTCCCAT